>JASDQU010104068.1:224674-247053 GCA_032191745.1 Picea mariana
GCAATTTATTTAAAAATACATCTGCGTGAGGGTCACCCTCAAAATCATTATCCTAGTCAATGTGTAATGCAGAGAACTCATCGACAGACTTAAGAAATCATCTGATTTTAAGATTATCCTCAAACAACTTCCAATGTCTGATATTATCAGGTACAGAGGGCTTGTATCTCACCTCAATATCATACCTAGGCTTGGGTGGAAAAGGGACTCTGAAATTGCTTGTCGAAACAATGAGAGAATCAACCATGACATTCTCTTCTCTTGGAATAAATGAAATGTTGAAAGCTAATAAAAAACTGTCAATTAAGTCTCATACTTCATTTCTGTAACTCTTGAGCCAAGAGATTTTTTCTTGATAAACATTTTTGACCTGATGAACAATTAATTCAGCATCTCCAAATACTACTAGCTCTTCAATTCCCATGTCTTTCGCATCCCTCAAACCTAAAACAAGAGCTTCATACTCTGCCACATTATTAGTAGTTTCAAACTCTGATTTGTATGATAGGGATATGGCTTCTTGAAAAGGTGATACCAACACCACTCCAGCACCAACACCTTCCATAGAAGAGGCTCTGTCGAAGAACATATTCCACACAGAAGTAGTTGGGGAAGGTATTTCATGAGAAGAAATGGGTTGCTTTCTGATTTCAAGAGATTCAGGAGCATCAGTGAGTTGTAACAAACTAGATCCCAAATCAATGTCGAGTGAAAATATAGGATCATTGGTGGGGTCTGGTTCATCACTAATAATGTAGGCCAACTGATCTTCTCTATGCAATATTCTATGTTCCCCCCCAAACACAGGAATGGTTTCATATGTGAGTTCCATCTGCAAGGTTCCCCAAGTCTTTTTATCCAAGACTTTACAAGAACATGCCAAACGTGGGAGGAACATAAGCCACCACGATATCCATGACCACACTTTTCATGGGTATCTGAAACAAAGATACAGTCAAGTCTTTGATAACCCCCAAGAACTTGAGCTTCCTGAAGTCAAAATAATAAAGGTCGTGGTAGGATTTTTTAATCTCCAGGCTGAGCTCTTCCATGAAAATCTTAGGCATAAGATTGTGATATGCCCCTGAATCCATCAAACAGTTGTGCAACACCTTGTCATGTATGTTCAGTGAAGTATAGAAGGGAGGGGATGAATCATCTCTATATTCTACCAAAGGATCTAGGATAACTGCATGCTTCTTATCTTGGAGGTTTACTGAGTCTGTGGAATGAGACAGAGGCTTGGGCTGCAACATTTTGGAGAGGCACCTTCTAAAGTCTTCATACTTGAATAGTTCGGAAATGGGTATAGGGATTCTAATATTTTTTATTTCATGCTCATAGATGAAAGAGGAGGGAGACTTCGAAATTTCTCTCACTTCTGGGACAGGACCTTTGACCACCGGTGGGGGGGTATGTGCCTTATTTTCCTTACTTCGATCTACAATATCTTTGGCAGATGCTTCTTCTCTGGTAGGTCGGTCAGGGATTTCTGCTTTCCCTTCTTTCTGTTTGGATATAATATTATATCTATTTGGATCGTGGCTGGTTTTTTCCCCTTTACTCAGATCATTTAGTTGGATATCCATTAGAGACTCCTTGTATGCATATTGAGTTAAATGGGGAAATGAGGAGGTATCCCCAAGACAATGGATTTCAAGATCAACTTCCTCTTCCTCTTCTCCCTCATTAGTGACAAAGTTATTTTGGAGAGGGGATTGAATTCTTTGATCATCCCTATCTCAACCTCTTTGATCTCTTGGAATTATCTGAGGAGCACTATTAGGTCTCCTAAAGGTTCCTCTGTTATCAATGCTTTGAGTGTTTCTATAGGCCTGTCTTGTTTCAAGTTTTATATTCTCCATATTAGTAGCAAGAGATTTTACCAATTTGATAAGCTCATCATCTTGAGGGTGGTCGGTAGAGGAAGAGGTTGAAGTTTCATACCTTCCCTTTTTTCTGTCCCTATCAGCCTTATTCCTAAGCTCATTTACTGCCATAATATTGGATTCTACTTCAATGGTTGTGTCTTGCATATGAGCCAAGGAGGTAGCTCTCCTTTCTCGTAACAGGAGGCAGAAGTCAGGGTCAAAAAAACTAGAATAGGTAATCTCTGCAAAGGTTTCTGTAGGCTTAAACTGAGTGGGAATTTTTCCATATATTTTATTAAATATCTTTGAGAAGTTAGAAATAGATTCCGCTTCCTTCTTCTTCAGTGATCCAAATTGTGTAATATAGTAAAGGAAATCCTTTCTGTCCCCCCAATTCTTTAATAAGGATTCATCTAGGGTTTCAATCCCTTCGATAGATTCAGGAGGAAAGGCACTAAACCACTTCCTAGCCTCACCCTCAAGGCTATGAATAAAAATCCTCATCCATATGTCTGCATGCATGATAAAATGATGATCTGTAAAACTGTAAAAGGATTTGAGGTGTTCTTCTTCGGTTACATCTCCCTCTCCTGTGAACTTGGGCAACTGCTTAAGGTATCCATTTGCTGGGAGGTAATTTAGAGGTTGAGGCAAAAAAAGTGGGGCATACCTAGCAGCTATTATAGCTTCCATTCTAGTCATGGGAGGGTTTTCTCTTGCCATAGGAATAATAAGTGGAGGATAACTAGGAGGGGAAGGAGTTCAAACAGGGGAAACAGGGGGTGTGTTTCTGGGAGGAAAGGCACACAATAGAGGGTTTGGAGAAAAGGCTATAGGGCTTGAGGGAAAAGAGGTTTCCCTTTCTGTAGTAGTAGAAAAAGTAATATGAGGAGGGGTGGTAAATCCCGGGGTAGGAAAATCTTCTGAGGCACTATGTCTAAACCATGACACAATATCAGGGAAAAGAGGAGTAACAAGGATTTCTCCCTCCAATCCCAGACCAGGAGGGGAAAACTCAATAGGAATGCTCCAAAACTTTAAACTTCAAGAAACTCCAATAGGTTGTATAACTAGATAATGAGAAGAAGATATTAGAGTTTCTAGAGGAGGGAAATTGAAATCATCATAAATACCTGGTTCGAAAGTAGAAGTACCTTCTCGAGGGGTCTTTCCCTTTCTAATAATTTTCTTTGGGTCATCTTCAGGTCTTGCTAGAGGTAGCTCTGGGGTAGACCTCATGTGTTCGCCTCTGGAATAAACAGTTGAAACAGTGGAGTCGTCAGGTGCATAGTTGCAATCTTAAATGTACTGAGTTATGATTCACCTTCAGAACTAGTAAGCTTTGTCGTTCAATCCCAGGGAAAATCTTCAATTTTGTCCCCGACAATGGCACCATAAATGTTATCACCGGAAGTCACCTTTGGATTGTTATAGAGGAAAGCCCGATACCCATCAGAATTATATGTCACAGGTTGGTTATAAAGGGGTCAAATGAGCACAATCTCAAGAAAATATTGTCATTAACTCAGAAAATTGGATTGATATTCACAAGGTGAGGTATTGGTATAACTTCAGTCAGTAGTTTGTATTAAGGGTGAGTAGGAGGAATACTTTGGCAAGGAAAATGTAGATGTCCGTTGTGAACATTAGGTTTTCTAGCAACCTAAGGAAGAAAAACTTAAACACAAGGTCCTCTTGGATTCAAATCCCAAGGATACTAAAAGAAATCATAACAACATTACATTCAAACATTCAACATAACACAGTCAAAACAGTCCATGTGAATCAGTCATTCATGAAATCTCTCAGTGACAGAGGCCGATAAGACGGAATAAGAAGGCTGACTGTTATTAAACAAGAATTCTAAGGCTACAACAAATAAACAGGAACCAAGAGCTTCATTAAAACTTTACAATACGGGAGCTTTTCTCTACCATCGACCTTTACAAAATATAACAACTGAGTAAATATACTCAAATCAACTCACCCCCCTAGAGAAGCGTGCTCTGGTAGCTATATTCAAGGCTTGGCATCTGCATATTTATCTGTCAGACTGCACTTGCACTCTTCTGTCAGATGCAATCTCATATCGGTATGAGATTTGCAGGAGAATCCATTGACAGGGGGACCTTGGGTTGACAGTCTGCCTCCACGACCATCTTTTCCATGCTTTCCATTTATGGGGTGAAATGAGGTTTTAAATACCTCCCCTCATTTCCATTAACTGCTTTCATTGGGATCAGGATGCAACTTGACACCCAAGAATGCTTTAGGCGGTTCCCATGACTTCCTCAAAACGACCTTGGCACCTCGAGCCATGCTACCTTCCTTCTGCATTCAACACGAGCACTCTCAGACTTTGGCACAGCTCTCCTCTATCGGTCCAATATTGCATGTGACCTCATGCCATGACCTAGAGCTTTCATCCAAAGGTGTTATCGAGACTCTTCCTTTTGGGAGTATTCACTCCAACTTGATTTCAACATCGCAATGCCCGAAATCGCAAAACATCCTTTGAGATCAGTGGTTGATCTTACTTCAAAATGGGTAGCCATGATCTTTTCCCTGATGATACAAAATGATGGCTAGAGATGAGTGTTGGCCCCTCTTCTTGGACCTAGTTCTCATGTGATCACGTGCTGAGACCACGGGCCCAGTTCTCGAACATTTTATGATTTCGCGTTCTGGGGGTCTCACACCATGTTCCACTTCTGAAACTCGATCCATGAAATTGTGATCCTGTTGATCCAGTGCCACACATCCCTTAATTTGAATGGATCAGATTGAAACCATCAACTTTTTAGGTCTCAAGATTTCAGGCTACGGATTCACCTTAACAACGAGAACCTCGAACTCTCAATTCCCAATCCTATGAAAATTGTCAGTGTCAGATCAACAACCCTCAGCTCTTCATGATCGAATGGCCTAGATCATTTCACGATTTCATGTTTCGAGAGATCCAATGACTTTTCTCCTTGACCTCTCTATCTCATGAAACTGTGAAAAATTGCTCCTTGCTCGCTCTCCTAATTTGAGACTACATCAAACCACTTCATGTGTTGCGCTTGGTGCTCACAACTATGACCTATAAACAATTATTGGATGATTATGGGGCCTCAGAAAACAAAAGGATCAGCGAGAGAGGCAAAGAGAGAAGTGATCGCTTTTATGGAAAATAGAGAGGTTCATGGCCGATATTTATCGGGCAAGCTACCAAGGAAAAATAGGTCGATCAAATGGATGAGGGCAAACAGAAGAAAACTATAAGCTGAGAGGGAAAACTTATGATCGGGTCTGGAAAAGGAGGAGAGACAGGAAAAATTTGCAAACTTAAGGTATAAACCACAACTCCTAAGGCTTTGACAAGTTAATGTGATAACAGGAGGAGCATTAATTGTCGCACAAGTTAGATTCGTCGACTCACTTGGGGTTGTTGGATGGTTGGCACGAGGACCGTTGGATATAGGATGGGTCTAATTAATGGATCAGTGTCATAACTTTTGGTTGGGGTGTTGAAGATAACCCCCATGTTAGTTGGGATTGTGTATGCAACCAGAGCCATAGGATGCTCATCCCAGCGATGGTTGGATTTGGCACAGTCCCAATATGGGATCATCGTCAAAACTTTTAGTGTTGGGGTGTTTGAGGCTTTGTGGGAGTAAAACCTTGATAATGATGAAGATAGGTCAAGGGGTTAGGTGTGTAAATTTAATGTGTCTGGTGTAAGATTCCATATCTAATTTCATGAGTATTTAGAGACCACCTAGTTTCCATGTGGTAGTAAGTTGGTCTTGGGCCAATGGAGGCATGAGAACTTTGAGAAGTCATAACTTTTGATTTAGATCTTGGCTTGGAGCATGGCCACTATCATTGGAAAGATCTTGATGACCATAAGACAATGGTGCCCTCGAGAATAGGTATTGAGATGATTGAGAAAAAGTGAAATTTTAATTCCCCATCCCTTAAAAGGGTACTCAGGGGGTTGGTCTTGTTACAAAGTGGTATCAGAGAAGGCTACAATACTAGGCTTGTATAGAGATTATTCAAAGGACTAGTATAATAAGAAATATATGAGTATGTTTAAAAGAATTTTTCCACGTTAAAAGTTTACTTATAATACACTTTAAATCCTTGAGGAGAAGGACTGAATATTGAAGCATTTATGTTATTTTGAGTTTTTACAATAAAAACCTTAACATGATGAATTACAATAGAGAAATCATGTTGTTCTTTTGTCAAACTAATAACTACTCTTACAGGAGTAGGAATAAGTTGATAGGAATTAAAGGTAAGACCTAAATGTGAAAAGGGAAGAAATGGTAGAATCCTATTATAGGATTGTATGAGTGAACTTGTGGTTGTAATATTTCTTGTAAGTATAGATCGTTAGAGCCCTAGTTATTGGTATTGTTGTTTATATAATGGAAATACCCTTATGAGAAATCCCTTGCAGTTAAAGGAATTTGGTAAGGATTCATAGGAACCTTGGTAGTATTTAGTACTACTTAAATAAAATACTAAAGCCTTTTTATAAAATTCCTCGGGTCTAGAGGATTAATGAAAAGTTGTAAGGTCATTTTGTTTTACCTGTAACAAATGAAAATTGTTGTGGAAATAACCTAGATAAGAAAAGAAAAATGAGTTCTTTGAACTGATGATAGTCCTCATACAAGAGGAGAAATGACATGACCAAATGATCCATTTTATGAGCTCATGTCTATACAAAAATGCATACAGACCTACTAACATGAGTACCTATTTATGCATGGAAATGAAAGATGAAGACATGTTGTAAGAATGTATGTAACATGAAAATAGGCATATTATAACTAGTAGTGGGTTTTAAGGTATGGTTTGTTGATAGACCTTTTAGAATAGGATGACCAGATGACAAGAAGTAAAATAGCAACATGAATGAAATGTTGATAATGTTAATTCCTAGCGCCTTATGAGGATAGGAATGTAATGATAAA
Organism: Picea mariana; assembly: GCA_032191745.1. NCBI lineage: Eukaryota > Viridiplantae > Streptophyta > Pinopsida > Pinales > Pinaceae > Picea > Picea mariana. Next base: position 231,519 of record JASDQU010104068.1, read on the forward strand.
AGAAAGATAGATATAAATACTAACAAAGGTAGTGCCAGAGCATTAACATATGATGAATGGGTCACAATTACACCCATAGGTGGATGTCAACCATACAATAATGGTTGGGCATTCTCATATATCAGTAAAGGGGAATCCAGGAAAGGGTTTCCCTAATAGAGGCCTAATGACCAAGAATGGTTGAAACATGATCCAGATTATTTTTGGCACAAAATGAGAAAGGAGATATAATAAAGAAATGTACAAAGATATATCAATAATATAACAAAGATATATCAGAGATACAACCATAAACATAGAGATACAGTGACGCACAATTTCTATTAATGAGCGAAATGTACAAAAATGTAGAAATAGAGAGTGAAAGACTCACTATAATGATGGAAGCTTATCTCTGAGAAGAGATGTGATGGCTACGCTGATTTGCAAGAAAATGATCGTTACAATGAGGCTCCAAAGGCATTTTTAACATAAATAAAATACAAAACCCTAACCCCGGAAGATGAAAAGCCAACAAGTTTGTGGACCCCGTTTTGGGTAGTGTGGTATATCAACTTCTCGAGGGCGTAACTTTGGCATACTATCTCTGTTTGGGAAGCACGATAGATTGTTGGAAAGGTATTGAAAAGGAGCTTCATTTCACAAGATCAATTATGCCTTAAATGATATTTGAGGTGCCATATTGTGAAAAAGCATTGTTTAGGACCTCAAAATGGCCCTGGAAGTTTAGGAACTGAAACAACAGATAAAAATAGTAAATTTTCAAAGAACCATTTTGAGCAAGTTGGAATAGGTGGGTGGCCACCGATATCTACCTGAATTATTCCTCCCTCATTAGGAAGAAATGATCTGCATTGTGTTGAGTTCTTGGGGGAGAGGGGGAAGCATTTTTTGAATGTGAACCTTGGTGAGTTTCTTTCCTTGCTCGAGAAGTTGCATTGCTTGGCTTGTGGAAGGTTGTCGAGAACCTGATGTTGGAAGGGTTGGACCATTTTAACCATTATGGATAGATGATATGACTATGTGAAGAAGGAATATTTGTGGTTTTGTGTAATCTTGTCAACCTTCTTCTACTGGATAGAAGGTGCTTGGACTAATAAGCCTGCAGTGGTTCTAGTTTCCTTTTGTTCACCTTTTGAACAAATTGTGAAGAGGTTAAATTTTGTAGTATGAGATATTAACTTGCAACATTGTTTAGGTGGGAAAATAGTTGGAACTACCTCGGGTATCATGTAGAGATGACCCCCTAGAGTAACAATGACACTATGAGGTCGAGACTCATAAATATCATGGTGCTTCCACATATATGAATGGCCCAAAAGAACATCATAGACATCTAGTGGGGAAGCATCACATAATACCTCATCCTTGAATGGATTGATGCCAAATGAAAATTGGAATTACTGGCTGACATGAATATCTCATCGCTGGTGAAGCCACCCGATGTTGTATGGTTGTGGGTGTGGTGTTTTCAACAATCCCAACTATTTTAAGACCTCTACTGAGATGTGGTTCTTATGGCTTCCACTATCAACAACAAAATGCAGTGGGGTCCCCTTCACCCACATATTTGAATGAAAAAGGCACTCCCCCTCTTCAGGATCTCTTGGTTCTTCTGGTTGAATTGTTGCAGTCGCAACAATAGAAATGGGGTCTACATTGATGATCTTTATTCTCCCATTATTTTCTGAATCAGATTTTGAATTAGGGTTCGGGTCCTTTTATTTTATCTCAGCCACCAATGATTGTTTTGAGTGGCATTCATCATTGTTGTGCTAGGGTATTTTGTGGAAATAACACTACTTTCCAGTGTCCTTCATCTTTCTGTTACCCTTCTTTTCCTGTGTCTTGGACTACTTTTTTGGAGGTTGTTTGTTAGGGTCATCTTTACCAAACTTTGGTTGTTGCAGATTTGTATATCCAAACTTCCGTTTGTTCTTCTTCCTAAATTTATGCTCGATTTTGACAGCATATCGATAGGCAGATCCCAATGATGAGATGTCCAAAAAATCCATTTTGGTTTGGATATACCTATGCAGAGCCCTGTGGTATTTCAGAACTAGATGTCACTCAGATTCTTTGATACCCATATTGGTGCGCAAGGTATAGAAAGTATTTGTGAGCTTTGTCACTGTTTGGCCCATCTCTTGTCGCATTGTGGTACATCTCATGTACGGGTCCTCATAGTTACCAACAGGGTAATATTGTTCCTTGACCAAATCCACAAAAAAGTACCAAGCGGGCTCGACCCCATATATTCCACACACCTCTATGGAACTTTTCTCCCAGTAAGTTTCCCACCAATATTTGACATGGGGGAGACCCTTAAGGAGTGAAAAGGTGATATTTTCAATGTGAGAAAAATCGTGAACAAAGAAATAACCTTCTATCATATTTAACAATTTTTCTAGGGCATCCACATCTATCTGACCACTTTCCAATGTCCTTCTTTGTCTTTCCGTTACCCTTCTTTTCATGTGGCTTGGAATAGTTTTCTGGAGGTTGGTTTTTAGGGACATTTTTAATATAATTTGGTTGTTGTGTATTTGCAGACCCGAACTCCCATTTTTTTTGGTGCCTAAATTTCTGCTTGATTTTGACAATGTATCGACAGGCAGCTCTGATCAATGAGATTTCCAAAAAATCCAATTCGGTTTGGATGTACCTATGCAGAGCCATGCAGTATTTCAGAACTGGATTTCGCTCGGACTCTTTGATACACATCTTGTTGCACAAGGTATGGGAACTTTTCTCCCATTAAGTTTCTCACCAATGTTTGACATGGGGGAGAGACTTAAGGAGTGTGAAGGTGATCTTTTCCCTGTCAGAAAAATTGTGAATAGAGAAATAACCTTCTAGCAGATTTAACATTTTTTCTGGGGAATATGCATCTACCTAACCTTCAAATATGAGAATATAAAAATTAACTTGTATCTTTAAAGGAGAGGTTCCTCCAAAGTGGCCGCTTGATGAATATGTGCATGTTTTTATCAACAGGCATTGAAGGATGTGGGAAAAATTCTCCATCATTTCGTCCCTCTGTCACATGAGAGATTTCTTAACCAACAGATTAATAAAATCTTCTCCTCTGTCATTTTTATTTATTCTTCCATGGAGGGTTTCTTTGGCATGTGAGAGATATTATCCTCAAAATAGACAATCTCGATACCCAACTTGCTATACTCGGACCTCGTTGGGGACATGCACTAAAAAACAATCAAGAGCATCATGCTCTGATACCATTGATCCAGATTATTTTTGGAACAAATGAGAGAGGAGATATAATAAAGAAATGTACAGAGATATATCAATAATATAACATATACATATCATATATATAACAATAAACACAGAGATACATTAATACACAATTTCTATTAATGAGCGAAATGTACAAAACTATAGAAATACGGAGTGAAAGACTAACTAGAATGGTGGAAACTTATCTTTGAGAAGAGATTTGACGGTTACACTCATTCACAAGAAGATTATCATTAAAATGAGGTTCCAAAGGACTTTTTAACATAAAGAAAATAAAAAACCCTAACCCCAGAAAATGAAAATCCAACAAGTTTGTGGACCCTCTTTTGGGTAGTCTGGTGTATCAACTTCTCTAGGGCATAACTTTGGCATATGATCTCTGTTTGCAGCGCACAATATCTCGTTTGAAATGTATTGACGAGGTACTTCATTTCACATGCGTAATCATACCTTTGTCTATTATTAAGGTTCTCCATTGCGAAAAATATTCATTTAGGCCCTCAAAATGGCCCCGAAATTTTAGGAACCGAAGACTGCTAAAATTATTAAATTTCCAAAGAACTATTTTGAGTCAATTGGAATAGGTGGGTGGCCACCGATATCCACCTAGATCAAAACATGAAAGAAATATGGAATTGTGCATTTTATTTCTCTTGCTAATATTGTAATTCCCTGCTTACAGTTTGGGAATTGTGGTTTGCTTTTGTAACAAAAGAGCAAGAGTGGTTAAGTGCATAAAGGTGCTTAACAAAATGTGGTTAAGTGCATAAAAGAATAGTTTGAATACAAAGTGATAATAATAATGTGCATATGTATAGATTTACATGTATAATATGAATGTATAATAGGAATGCATGCCTAAATTCCTTATGGAATATTGAATAAACCTATGAAATTATGAGATTGAGGTTGACTCAAGATTTAGATCATTTCAAGAAATGATGGATATGAAATAAGGATTTGCATGCTGAGATAGTCCTAGGTGAGGGAACTATGTAAAGAACTTTGTCACTAGAACATAGTTATAAACTTAATGACTGTTGAGAGTTGGGAAGTGGGTTGCAAGGCATGTTTATATAAGAATCATGGATTACATTATAAAATATAATGCATGCATAGGGAACATGCAAATGAAGTTAACCAATCTGATTAGTAAATGTGCATAATGCATTGGTTCATGATTAAATTTTGAACCAAAATCTTGTTGTTGTAGCATGTTGATTTACCATAGAAAGTCAAAATGAATCTTGGTTGAAACTGCTTAAGGAATAGAAAAGGAAAATCCCAAAGGGGGATATATTGCAAAAGCAATGGAGGAGGAAAGGAGGAACACTTTCCTCACTCCGAGAAACTCTAATTTGTTTAACAAAGTTGTAAACTTGAAAAACTGTGAAAGAAAAGTATAATAAACAATGAATATGTTTGAAAGAATGACCTTGGTCATAGACCATGTTATGAAAAGGTAGTGAAGCCTTGGAAATAGTTCAGTAGAGATGAAAATATATAGGTGTGTAAAGGAATTAGAAAAGGGGAAGAGTCCCTTAACTCTTTCTTGTTGCCTATTGTGATTCTTTGGGGTGAGAAACTGATATGCTCATGCATGTAAATGTTTTGGCATGAGAATGTTGGCATATGTGTGATGATAGAGACAAATTAAATATTTTATTTTATGTTTTCACTCACAAAAACATTGAGTATAATGTGACAACTACACATATATATGCTAGGACATATCTAAGAATATTTTCTAATTTAAATGTTGTGTTAAATGTATTTTTATTTAACATGACAGCTAATGTAATTGTGAATGTGATGATGCATGATATATGTAGGAAAATATTGGAGTTGTTGGGGAAGACATCTGTCAATGATGGACAACCTCAGGTAGAGGATAATTACCAAAAAAAATGATAGAAATGAATGTTGAAGGGATTTAGGAGTCCCCATGAAGCACCATTGATGAGGTAATATCAGAGAATGTATTGGCATCCAAAACAGGTATAAAAGTGTTCATTCCTATGTAGAATAAGATTTGAAATGGATTGGGTAAGAATCCCTTCTAAAATATTTTATTTGAATGATATGAAAATTATTTTGAATGGTTGTTGTATGCCAGTGATACCCAAGCATGGTAAGATTCGGGAAGAAGAACTCCAATGATGAGAGGTATGAACCCTGACAACCAAGGATGATTAAGTTCATTGCAAGACAATTCATGAACATATGTGTCATGAATGCATTGACCCATCAGGAATGATTGGGAATGAAAGTTCTCATAAGAAGCACGTTGATTGGATGCATTGAGGAAATGCATGTTTGCATCAAAGGGAAGGAAATGGACTTCCTAATAGGGAAGGAGAACCTCCCAATATTTTATAGAGTTATAATAGTGGTAGAAAGAGTAACTGGGTGGCCATGAATGTTGGCACCCTAATTACTAGTGAAGAAAGAATGCTTGAATACATTCATGAGAAACTTTTAGTTTCATGTGTGATGATTTGAGGCTATGATTAGCTAAAGAAGGAAAACACAGTCCTGCTGTAATAAAAAAATTGTATGAAGGAACCACGTGGTAAGAGGTTGGCTAAGCTCCAACACACAATGGCAAGAGTGCCTAACATGAAAATTAATTATAAAAAACCAATGCAATGGTGCAGTGTGTGAATGTGGCCATGGGAATTGGCACATTGATTAAATTCATTTAATGTTGAATTGCATTTGGAAAAGTTTGGTATGTTGAAACRATGCATATGTAAGGAATGATGTTTCCTTTAATTTTTAGATAAATGTGATGCAACTTTTAGAATGMACAAATTAATAATTGTTTGTAGTTCCATTGTAAATTTGTGATGAGAATATATATGGATGAGAAAGTAACAATTTGTTTGGATGTGTAAATATTGAATTGCAGAAAGGAGGGTCTTGGTAATGGAAATATAGTAAGACCATGAGGAATACCAATGTCTGTTGGTTGTAAGAAGCCAAATTGTTATGAGAAGTAAATATCATGCTTCTGAACTCTAGTTCCAATATGGAATAGATCTGAAAATGAAATGAAAATGTGGGGTTAAAAATCTGTAGGTAACAGATTTGAAATTTGATTGAAGTTGGTAATGGTATCTCACCAATTGTTGTATGCATATGAACACAAGTGAGATGAAAATATTTGTCCAGGGAGGACAGATGGTGTTCTTTCAATAACAAAGTATGTAAGAGGGCCACTGTTGAGACAACATAACTTTGTGATAAGTCATGATCATCATAAGAATGTTGTGTTGTGGTAACATGAGCCGAAGGGACACTATCGGTAGATAAATCCAGAGAGACTCCTTAGTAAAGTAATCTTGGGGGATGTTTCTACTATAAGACTCAACAACGTATCTAAAACTCTTCTTTTGCGAGAAAGCCTATGCAGGAAAGATGGATCACCCGAGGGACCGTATAGTAGAGAAGGGGATGCTTGAGCCCGAGCCCGCAAAGAGAGTGACCACAAGCAAGACGAGATTTCAATAGCTCATGTGAAAGGCTCGGTGGAGTCTTTAAAAAAGTTTCATCTATTGAATGGGATCATGTACAGAATGGGTATGAAAAGCAACGAAAGTGAGTTGAGTAAACATGACATCCATATGGATGTAGATCCATGAATTAAATCAATAAGTATTGTGTTGATGTGTAAATTTTTCATTTCGAATTACGAACATAAATAAAATGTTCATACATGAAATTTCTAATAATATGCATGATTTTTTAAATTGTTGTACGCATGTACTAATATCAAGAGTCTGGGAAAGGACCATACCAATAAAAGGAAGACATTACAAAAGCAGTTGAAATACAAGGCATGGAAGGTGTTGTTGAGATGAAAAAAACATTGAGGATGATGTTCCTTTAAGGGGGAGGGGATCGTAATACCTTTGTTTCCACCAATATGTAATCAATCATGTTTAATGGTTTCCATGAAATGGCATGCAAACAATGTAAATGTATTAATGATAAATCGAAAATGCCAACAACTGACTATGGGGGTGAAGCCTTGAGTATTGACCATGATACCATGAGAGGGATTAGTGAGGGGCAGGAAGAGAGTTCATATTTAAAAACCCCAAGCCACCTTGGTGAATAATGTGAAGGAAATGATCATATTTACTCTAAATTGCAGCTAAATCAAAATGGTTAATGGGAAGAAGTTGGTAGTTGAAAAAAAAACTACCCTCCATGAATGCATATATGGAAAATATGGCTAGGACAACAGGGGCTACCAGCCAAAGGCATGACAGAATACCAATTCTCAGTCCAGGATTGACCCAAAAAGTTCCTTCTAGTATAAGTAGGAGGACGGGTTAAGTAATTTCCTATGTGGGGCATGCAAGAGAAGAATTCACAAGGGAAAACATAGGGATGTTGACGTTTAGAGAAGAGAAGGGATGTGTTTTGGTGATCCACGGAATTAGATCTGCTGTAAGAGAATGTTCAAGTAAGAAAAGATAATTCTCTAATGGTATCATGGCTTGGCACCGGGGGTGGCCTACAACCCAAGTGATTGAGCATGCAGAGCCTATGGTTGTGAGGAAAGTAAAACACCTACATCAATTGGTTGGATACATCTTGTGAACAGATAAGTATATCATATACTTTGTGTAGTAGTATTAATGGTATGGTTGGATTCCTATGATTATGTGTAATAATGTATATGTGGTCAATGGTGTTGATATTGTACTAATTGAAGCCATTGTACTTGTATAATAATACGTCTGAATTGAATTTCATTTGTATTGCGTGGATAAGTAGAAGGACCCTTCGTTTTACCATAATGGATTAAAGAAACAATACAATTTATTTCCTCTAGTGAACTTATCTTTACATATATCAATATGTTTGTGCCTCATGGGTGCATAGAAAAGTATTGCTATAGGGAAATACCTGTGAAAAGAAAATAAGCTTATAGACTAAGAATGCACAATACCCCTAGGAGGAATGGATAGTGTGTCCTGAGATAGGAATGGGAATGTGTCAATGCCTAAGGGAGGCCTTTTGGGGGTTCAAAGAGTCTTAACTCTTTCGTGGAATCCCATGTCCTAGTATAGGCAGTTCGCAGGACGCGAATCTCCACCTAAAGTGGTGAAGTAGGAATTCCTTAGTAGTTTTTTGGAGCAAGGATAGAGATCTTAAATTCATTGTAAGACCTTAGAAAAGACTTAAAATAATTTTTTTAATGGATAAGTCCAAATCCATACTGATAATATGTATAAAACCCATATTTTCATCCTGACGGAATAACAACCATTGGATCGGCATGACGAATAGATCCAATATTCCATCGTAGGGTACCATTTAGAATAAGTTGTAGTCCTGGAGGAAATGCACTCCAAAGGAGGGACTTCGAGGAAATATTTGGATCATTGATTGGAGCGAGGATTAGATTAAATCTTAGTTGTTGATCTGTCATAAGGGCCTAACAAGTTCTTGGCGAGTAGTGACAAAGAGATCACGTCACCCCAACCAAGGTTCTTGGGGCATGTGTCAACACCTGGAAGATTGAAATAGATACTTTGTGATGATGTGTAGACCCACCTCATCTCATGTGTAATTGTGTGAGTGGTTACACATGTCATACTAGGAAACCGATACACATGGCAATGGATGCCTAGGTGGAAAGTACAAAGTGGCTTCATATTCGAGGTGGACAACATCATCTCAGTCTGATGGTCGAATTTTCTCTCAAGGTTAAAGTAGAAACACTCTGATAGGAGATCTCTGAGAGCCAATATGGACCGTTGATTTATCATGAATGGAGGAACTCCGAGAGGAGATCTAGGTCATTGATATTTCATGATTGGAGGAACTTTGAAAGGTGATATAGACCATTGATATCCTACCAAAAGGCTTAAGAGGGTGATGTGGATGGTGCCATGTGTCAAGAAAGGGTTATGTAAGGTGTCATGATTACATGACACCTATATGTGAGAATTTGTGGGAATATGAATGACATGTGTCATGCAGAAAGGGTGCCACATCTCCAGTAGAGATTGCACCACATGTTGACGTGACTCAAGGTTCCTTAGATAGAACCTTGTGCTGGTTTATGAATTCCACATGTCATCCCAGGTGGAAGGAAGTGGCAGGGCCATGTGTTAGGACATGTGGAAGTTAGCATTTCCTTAGGCATGACATGTGTCTTGAATGGAATTGTTGACGAGATAGGAGTAGTCTACGGAGGACACAAAAACCTTTATAGCATAGACCACGAGTTAGATGGTTAGATCTTTGCATGGTAAGATCTCGACCATTCATTGGAGTTTGAAAGGTTAGCAAGGTCGTGTGATGGACAAAAATGTCAACAACAAAATAGGCTTTGGAGACTTTAGGGGAGTTGTTGATATGTAGATAAGTGAGATATTCGTCGTTAATTTTCTTCTAACTCATCCGAGAGAGGTTGATGTCATTATGATGTGAGGATACCAACATGGAAGTCAGTGTGGATGAGTAGTGACATATGTGACTATGTAATTGACCGATAAGACAAAACTGGGCCTCGTCGGGCAAGGAGGTCCTCTAGACCTTCATTTTATTTCTAGTCGTAGGATCTACAATCCAGTGAATATGGTTTGTCGATTTTTAATGTACCATTGCCATGGGTAGTAGGATCACAAGTTAGGAGAATGTTGATAGCGAAATAGATGGACGAAACATTGAGGGTCATAGATCCCGACGGAGATGTGACGACGATATATGGACCATTGATCCAGGCATAATGTCATCATGTCATAAGAGAAGGACCTATTAGGTGTTGTTATGAAACACCACCAACAACAAAAAGGATGAAACATCTCCACCATTGGTCCGTGCATGGTGGATAGTCAATCTTGATCATCATATCGAGAAACGTAAGATGGGAGGAGAGTTAATTGTTACACACGTTAGACTCAAGGACTCACTTAGGGTCATTGGATGATTAGTGTGAGGATCGTCAGATCTAGGATGGGTCTGATTAATGGATCATCATTGGAAATTTTTGTTGGGGTGTTGACGATAAACCCTATGTTAGTTGGGATCATTGATGCAACTGGAGCTGTAGGATTCTCATCCCAAGGATGGTTGGGTCTGGCACAGTCCTAATATGGGATTGTCGTTGAAAATTTTAGTGTTGGGGTGTTTGAGGCTCTGTGTGAGTAAAACCCTGATGACGAAAAAGATAGGTCAAGGGATTGGGAACATGAACTTAATGTTTCCAGTGGAAGATTCCACATCAGATGGCACAAGTATTAAGATACAATGTGGATTCCACATGGAAGTAAGGTGTCCTTGGGCCAATGAAGGCCCGAGAACTTTGAGAAGTCATAAATTTTCATCCAAAGGTTGGTTTGGAGCATGGTGACTGTCATTGGAAAGATCTTGATGAGAAGAAGATAATGGTTCCCTGGAGAAAAGGTATTGAGATGATTAATAAAATGTTAAATTTTAATACCCCATCCCTTAAAAGAGTACTTAGGGGGTTGGGTTTGTTATAGTGATCAACAAAGTCTTCATTTCAATTCTCTCAAAATTCCTACTAACTTTACTAACTCTAACTTAAGCTAATTGACTAATAATCTTTTTTGTTGTTCCAAAAGTTTTCTACAACCATCTTAACATACTCTAATTTGTTGCATACATTTCTCTAATAGTGGTCAAATATACCCAGAAATTGCATCTAACAATTGGATAATGTTCTATTCAATAAATGCTAAATTTTTATAGTGAATTGTTGCAATTCTGAAGTGTAATTTTTGAAGTTGTTATAATTTGTCTATTTCTATTGTACTATTATAAACTACTACAATTTCATAACAGCCATAGTGATTTTTACTATCTGGTCCCTTAAAGAGGTATTACTTTCATGCTTGTACTTGGAAATCAATATCTATTGCTATAAGTGTTCTTGTTCTTTGAAAGTACTTGAACCATCTCATTACCTCTTATTTATCCTTAACCTAGACCTTGACTTAGGTGATCAAGAGAGGGGGCAATAGACCTAGTTAAAAATATATATACTTTGATCCCTTTAGGTCACTGGGGAATCCTCCCCTATGGTGTACCTTCTCCATCACTAAAATGAGGGGATTTATTACTAAGGTGATAGTGGTAGGTTTTCCTGTAGTTACGAAAGATTTGGGAATCTTATGTTGGGATCTATACAACCACCAATACTATGATAACATTTTTGCACTGTTTCTGGGGAGGATTGAGTCATTCTCCTCAACAACATATCTTTGGTAAGCTTATCATGAATCTTTTATCTTACAATATTACATGTCAAATCCACTAAGGTAGTTCCCTCACTTTCCTCTGATAATCCTAGAGGGATCATTTCATGACTCCATTGATACATTTTGAGTTGTTTTCCAAGTGATGGAATTGTGACTTTTCAGAAATGGTTTCCTTGTATTGATTTTGAAATCATCCTTGGATACCAAAACAAATATAATGATGGATGGCCATAAAAATTTCCAAAATTCAATGGAAAAGTCGTTACCCATGTTGTAAAGTTCTTAAAATACATGTGTGGTATGGGGGAGACTGAATATGTACAAATACAATGGTTTGTAGTCTCACTATCATTTGATGTACAGGGTTGGGTCAAAGAGACTTGAAAAACAAAAACCATCTTCTCTCTCACAACTGTCATTAGTAATTTTCTTAAGTATAGGAATTCACAATATCAGACATATGAAGACACTCTTCAAGAATTGACAACACCCCTTAAAAAGGAAGGACCCTTCTCAGATCCTCTTATAAGTGACTTTAGGGAATCACACTATGACCTACAAGAAGATTCTATTGGGAATTCTCATCCTCGTGATGAAAACAATATGTTGGTAGTTGCTCCACTTATTAAGGATGAAGAACTAGAACAATGTGAAGACTTCTCCCAAAGGTTAAAGAAGAGTGTCAAAGAATATACCAATTCTTTCAAGGAATTGGTTGATCAACACATAGATATACATCTGTTAATTGACCTTTGTGCACAAATACAAGAAGAACATGACCACAAATTGGAAAAATATGAAAAAAGTATCAAAAATTTAGGAGAGGAAGATATTGCTAAGGTACACTTCATCATAAAAATGTTATGTGTCATCATGTGAGAGAAGTATGACTAACCTTAGGTTTTATCCAAGATATTGGAGTTAAATGTGGAGGGAGAAGAATGGGATTATTTAGAAAACACAAACCTTGATGGAGCTTCCCCTCCAAACAAACAAGCAAGTGATGAAGAGTTTATTAACAAAGAGATTACATATATTGAGAATGCCTTGGATGAGAGCCTTCAAGATGTTCCTCCATTTGATAAAGTCATCCAATCTCCTGTCCCTCATGCACATGAAGTAAATAATGTGGTAAGTTATACTCCTTTCCAAGTTTTTGATGATTCTCTATTCTATGATTTGGAAAGTGAAGAAGTCCTACAGGAACCCTAAGATACACTAAACCTTTCATGTCATAACAAAATTGATGATGTGATTGACAATATTGATGATTTTATACATGTTGGGAAACATAAATGGGATGTGATTTGTCCTAGTGATGATTACATTTATGACATTGAAGGTCATTTTCAATTGTTGATTTGTCCTAGTGATGATTACATTTATGACATTGAAGGTCATTTTCAATTGTTTCCCTTAGAACAACCATATGTGGTGACTAAAAACTCAAATGTGTGGAAACATTGAGATGAAATGGTCACAAATTCTTTCTAACACCCTAGAGATGACTTATCACAATGTTCTCATGATGATTTTTGGTTGCATTTTGGGGGGTTTGATACTTATTATTTTGGGAACTTGGATTTATTCTATGAATAAAATTTTCAACCACCATTGTGCTCAAATTTTGATGAGGGTAAGGTCATGATCTTCTTGGAACAGGACATTTGTGACAAAATCTTACATCCTTCCCCTTTTCCACCTTGTTATTCTACTATAGATGTGATTGGTGGTTTTCTTTATGATGGTCACTTGCTTGTTGGAAAGAGTTGTTTTCAAACCAAGGTTTGATGTGGGCCTTTTTAGTTTCACAAACAAGATCAACAAGCCTTGAGATGGGAGAAAATGTGTTTCTCTAGGCATGCTTTGATCCCTCACCTTTCTCCCTCTTATTCCATGGAAAACCCTAGAGTTTTCCTTAGGTTCCTTCTCATCCCCTCTCGAACTTAGAGTGTTAGATTTGTATCTGAGGATGATGATATTCCTTCGTGTAATTTTATTGGCCTTGTCCTATTATGGATAGGGAAAGGTTGCGTTGATACCTCCTTGCATGATTTTTTCCCTCCCTCCGAGGTCCATGTGATCCAGGATATTTTCATCGATGTGACTTATTAAATAATTGTATTAAATGAGCATAAAATGAAGTGCACCATAAATAAGGAATAACTCAATAATGAAGAGACATATGCATCAAATCTGAACACAAAAACTTGATAATAGAGTTTGTCCCTGGTGGACGATGTCTCTGGGTTTTTCTCTCAAATGGGTAGTCCTTTTTATTAACTCAGCAAAAGAATTTGGAAAAATACATAAGTATACCTCATTCTGGAGTTAATCTACAAAATATTTTCTCAGATTAGAAAACAAACATCACCACTGAATTCATGGTGTCAAATTACGCAAAACCCAATGTCTCCATGCCCCAATATGAGTCTGGCACTTTCAGACTCATGAGGAATTTTGTCCCGGCTTTTGTGCATGCACCTACAATAAATTCATGGAAAACATTCTCATTTTCAATGCCTCCATCCGTACGGTCGTGCACCCTAGTCTGACCCTCGTGCTTTGGAAAAAACCAAATATTAAATAAAATTGGGGGCGGATTTACTAGCGAGATCGTTTGGCCTGTTGGTTGGTGGATATATATTTAGGATCTTTGCTGGAGGAGGTTATGGGGTCAAGCCTGTAGACATCCATTTTAATACATTGTGGGATATATGTATGTGTGTTATTGTTTGGGCCCATGCTAACTTTTGAGTATGGTTTGATATGGCGGATCTCGCCAGATCTGGTGGTGAACATCACCCCTACGTGAAGTCCTCGTCCTTTTGTCCAGGATGATATCTTCCTTCAACTCTGTAATATACCAGATATAAAAAGTATGCAGAACAGAAATAAAATGCTAGAAATGGCAGAATAACAATAATATAACCAGCATAATTTCCACAATAACACAGAAATGATATAAGAACAACAACAGAAATAGCACTTTGATTCAAAAAGCAATGTTCACGGGCCTCTTCGAGGGGGAAACCTCTAGTCGAGTATCACTCTATTACAATAATCTCCAAGCTAGGGTTTTCATAACCTCGACCCTTATTTATACTAAATATGTCTATCGGGAGAAGCATCTAGAAGAAGATCCTTCTAGAAGCAAAAGCTTCTATTAGGTCTTCTTACACCCGCCTTATTCTATTTTATTGAAATGCCTTATTAATATTGACCTTTATTACATCTGAATATATTGATCTACCTATGTGCGGGTTAGGACCCTAACATGTATGCCCCCTTAAAAACAACCTTGTCCTCAAGGCTTGAGATGTGGAAACTACTGCAGAATGGTAGCTGGTTCCCAAGTGGAATCTACTAGAGTTGTATCTTTCTACTGGACTAGCACATCCTTGATGGTTCGTTGATGCAGGCGACGCTCACACTGGTCCAAAACGGCTTTTGGCTATAGCCAAATGGATCCTTCTTCAACCAAATTGGGAAGGTTGGTTTGAATTTGGCACCTAGTTCCAATCACCTTCTTTAAGCATGAAACATGAAAAACAGGATGTAGCTTTGATTGACTGGGCAAAGCTAACTGATAGGCGAATTGTCCCACACGCTTGAGAACTGTATAAGGACCATAAAATTTGGGCACTAGCTTCTAACACTGCTCGAACTTGAGGGAAGTTTGCTTTTATGGTTGCAGTCACAGAAACACCTGATCCCCTTCTGCAAATTGGCATTCAAAGAGACCTTGATCTGCTTGTTGCTTCATGCAATTATGTGCCATGACCAAGTTCTCTTTAAGGGTACGAAGAATATCCTCTTAAACTATAAGTGTTTGGTCAACTGCCTGGACCTTCGAGGTACCTGGTAAGTATGAGAGAACTGAAGGTGGCTTCTATCCATATATCGCTTCAAAAGGAGTCATGCGTGTAGTTGTATGGTAGGAAGTGTTGTACCACCATTCAGCTAGGGGTAACCATTGAGCCCACTGATTTTTCTTTTCAGAGGAAAAACACCTTAGATATGTTTCC
>JASDQU010104068.1:247939-267588 GCA_032191745.1 Picea mariana
CAGTGCATTTTCCACCACATTGTCTTTGCCCTTCTTGTAAATGATCTCATAATCATATCCAAAGAGCTTAGTCACCCATTTTTGTTGCTCCTGGGAGGAAATGCGTTGTTCCAGAAAGTACTTGAGGCTTTGATGGTCTGTCTTAATTTGGAAATGTTGCCCCAAGAGATAAGGCTTCCACAGATCAACAGCATGCAGAATAGCCAACATTTCCTTTTCATAGATGGGTTTGCCCAGATTCCTTTCAGATAGTTGTCTACTGGTGAAGGCCAAAGTTCAACCCTCTTGCATAAGGACAACACCAATTTCTTTCCCTGAGGCATCACATTCCAACACAAAGGTCTTTGTGAAATAAGGAAGGGCCAGAACCGGAGTGGTGCACATGGTTGTCTTCAAGGTTTGAAAATCTTGAGCAGTGGCTGGAGTCCAAGTGAAAGAGTTCCTTTTGAGGAGAGTCGTGAGAGGTGTTGCAATCTTGCCATAATTCTTAACAAACTTGTGATAATACCATGTTAAGCCTAGAAATCCATGCAAGCTTTTGAGAGTCTTTGGGTGCGACCATTCTTGCATAGCTTCAATATTTTTTGGATCCACCTTGATGCCATCCTTGCCAACCAGATGACCCAAGTATTCTACTTCTGAGGCACCAAAAGCACATTTAGACTGTTTCAGGAAAAGTTTTTGCTAAGAGAGTAGATGGAGAACTCGATCCACATGAGTAAGATGGTTTGTCTAGGTTTTTCTATAGATTAGGATATCATCAAAGAAAACTAATACAAAATGAAGAGAAAAGGATGGAAGACATGATTCATGAGGCTTTGGAAGGTGGAGGGGGCATTACACAAGCCAAAGGGCATGACCAAAAACTCATAGTGGCCCTCATGAGTTCGAAAGGCCGTCTTGGGAATGTCTAACTCCTTCATACATATCTAGTGATAGCCCAAGAGAAGATCAAGTTTAGTAAAGAATTGGGCGCCACACAATTCATCTAGGAGGTCATCAATTACAAGAATGGTAAATTTGTCTTTAATGGTTAGTTTGTTGAGGGACCGAAAGTCAGGACACATTCTCCAATAACCTTCTTTCTTCATGACCATGACTACAGGAGAAGAGTAAGGGCTCGTACTAGGGCAGATAACGCCTATAGTAAGGAGTTCCTGGACAATTTTCTCAATTTCATTTTTTGTGAATAGGGGTGGCGATATAGACGAATATTGGGAGGAAGGCTTCTGGGTACAACGGGAATTGAATGATCATGAACACCGCAGGAAGGAGGGAGTCCTTAGGGAGTGGAAAATACCATTTGGTGTTTAGAAAGGAGGGCTTGGAGGTCTTCTGGCACCGGGGGTGTCTCTGTTGCTTGTATGGCATGGAGTTGGGCAATGACACTAGAATGACATTTTTTGAGCAACTTTTCCATGCGATGGGAACTAATGACCTCAGGTGAACCAGTCGTGATGCCTTGGAATTTATATTGGTGGCCTTCCTGGTCGAATTGCATGGTTAATTCCTTAAAATCCATGAGAATGGGACCCAAAGTCCTTAACCAATCTACACCCAACACAATGTCACAACTGCCCATGTTGATAGCAAACATATGGGATTTTAGGTGGTAGTCACCGATTTGGAGACACACATTTTCACAGCGCCCTCCACATTTCATGGAACCACCATTTGCAATCATGATTTGGAAATTGTTGATGGAGTGGATGTAGCAATGAGTTTCTTGGGCAATACGACGATGAATAAAATTATGGGTTCTTCCATTATCAACCAAAATGATGACCTTCTGATTCTTGATGTAACAGATTAACTTGAGGGTTTGGGGGGCGGAGAAGCTAGTGAGAGCATTGAGGGAAATGATCGGTTCCACTTCGAGAGGGTCTGAGGGAGGGGTTATGTCAGTGATTTCAGGTGACTTGGGCACAAGGGGAGTTTCAACATCCTCTTCCGAAATATCCTCAAAGATGCCATAAAAAGATTTTGTTCTTTACACTTGTGGCCCGGGAAATATTTGTCATCACAATTATAGAAAAGGCCTTTGAGTTGGGATTCAACCATCTCATCCCTGGTCAATTTTTGGATCTTTAATGGGGCAGAGGGAGTAGTGGGATTTACGGTTTTAGGGTGAGGGATAAAGGAGGGTTTATGGTTTTGAGAGGATACAACCTGTTGTGCTTCTTTAGCTTTTTTATTAGCCTCCACCCAACTCGAAGGTCGAGCCATGAGGACATGGGCCCGAATCTCCTCCTTGAGGCCACTGATAAAACACTCTCGAAATAAAGCATCAACCATTCCCTTTGTTTGAAAATCCAGGTGCTCAAAGGCATCTATGAAGTCTTCTATTATTCTTGATTGTTTCAACTTTGTCAAACGGACCAAATGGTTGGTGTCAATGTCAAAGCGTTCATAAAGATCAGTCACAAATTGGGTCCAAGAAATATACCCTTGACGGGAATTTTTTCTCCATTGCCACCATTGACAACGTTCTTGATCTAGATGGAGAACACCATACCGTCGTTTGGCCAAGTCATTTGTAATGTCATATAAAGAGAAATAATGTTCCATTTGGGTGACCCAACCAGTGGGGTTCAATCCATCGAATTTGGTCACATCCACCTGCAGAAGGCATAGGTCACATTGAAAGTGATGGGGCTGAAAGGTATGGGAATGGGAGGAATGTTCACCTTCAATATTTGGAGGTGCATCAGAGAAAGGGTCATCGGTAGGGATCTTCAGTTTGGTGCAGAGTGATGTAAAGACAGGTTCAAGCTGGGTGGTCAGTTCTTGTTTGACTTCCTCCATTAAGGACTGCATGGTTGTAT
This sequence comes from Picea mariana, assembly GCA_032191745.1. NCBI lineage: Eukaryota > Viridiplantae > Streptophyta > Pinopsida > Pinales > Pinaceae > Picea > Picea mariana. The sequence goes on from JASDQU010104068.1 coordinate 250,765, forward strand.
TTATGGTTGCATTGATGGATGAATCGATGGAGGCAACAGTAGCACTAAGTTGTTTCACTTTTTTTTGGGTCTTGGGGAAACCAGATTGCAAGGTGTTGAAGCAAGCTTCCAGGTCTTGTCTACGGGTATGGGCCATGAGGATGGGTGAACTGAAAAGGGGCGGGCGGGGTCAAAAAATTTTCCGAAAAAATGATATGGTGGAATCTGATAAGGGCGAAGAGATGAATCCAATGGAATAGGTCTCAAATAATTGTGAAAAAAAATCCAGACTTGTTTTTTTTTTTTTTACACCTACGGAGTTATACTCCAGTCTAAAGAATACTGCAGCGATGAAATCCCCAAATGCTTAACCAGAAAGAAATGTGTATTTACTTGGCAACTTGAACACAGTTGCGAAACAATAGATCTTCTCTGTTTTAATTTGTTTATGTTTCTGTCCCCCAAAGGTTAGGTATTCAAGGGTTCTATAGATAAGGATTTTCCCTGTGCTATAGCTCTCTGATATACGGGCGGGGTCCAACAGTAGTACTCAACCCAATATCTCAGGGCACTAACTAAGGAGGATAGACCATACCCTTAGCCATGCTACCTGACTACCCAGGTACTAGAGAGTATCTTCCCGAGTGTTGTTCTAGGTGGCACTATAGCAGTCAGGCGGCCAATCGATTTATCTAAAGAGGGCTTCAGGAAATCTAGGTTGATCCATACACAAGTGTTGTCTGATGCACTACCACTCGAAGGGGTACCAACAAGGGTTACAAGGGTGGCCAATAGATGTGCGCTTAAGAACCACTTGTATTTATTGAGTGTATGAATCCCTCAACTACAAGTTTATGTGTGTAACGATAGATCTCTGTGGCTTAAAGATGCCAGAATACATCTCTACCCTGAAGAAAAAAATTCCCACAATTTCTTCCAAGGAAAGTGCTCTGATACCACTTGTAATATACCAGATATAAAAAGTATGCAGAACAGAAATAAAATGCTAGAAATGGAAGAATAATAGTGGGCGTGTTGTAGGTTGTATCCCTTCATTTGATGGATAATAATAAAAGAAGGACCTATAAATTTCTCTGGTGGGCGTAGCCCACACTGGGTGAACCACGTATATATGTGTTTGTATTGTATTGTGTATCTTTTGTGCTTTATTTACGCATTTATTTTATTTATTCATCAACGATCCTGTTTTTATAACAACTGGTATAAGAGTGAAAGGTAACTTAAAGGAAAAGAGGGTTCCTAGTTCAAGTGGGAGTAATGGGGGAAGATGGAAATTTTAGGGTCGATAAATTTAACGTCCAAAACTACCATTTATGGAAGATGCACATGGAAGATTATTTATATTGGAAGGATCTATTCCTACCATTGGGTGGAATAGAAAATAAGCTGACGGACATGCAGGATGAAGAATGGGAGTTTCTTGACAGAAAGGCACTAGGAACGATATGGCTGAGCCTGGAAGTGTCAATGGATTTCAATATTTCGAAAGAAAATACAAAGAAGGAGTTGATGGATGCATTAGATAAACTATATGAAAACCCTCGGCATCCAATAAGGTATTTCTAATGAAGAGATTATTTAATATGAAGATGTCAGATGGTGGGTCTGTTGTATATCATTTAAATGAACTTAATATAGTTACTAATCAACTAAGTTATGTAAAAGTGAACTTTGATGATGAGGTCAGGGCTCTTCTAATCTTGTGCTCATTTCCAGAAAGTTGGAATGGCTTGGTCATGGTTGTAAGTAACTTTGTCTGTAGTTCAAACACTTTAAAATTTGATGATATTTTTTTTGTTATCCTTAGTGAGGAAATGTGACGGAAAATCACAAGTGAGACATCAAGTAATGCGTTAAACATGGAGAACAGGGGAAGAGAAAAGGATAGAGAAAAGGGCTCAGGGAACCATGGGAATTCTAGGAAGTGCAGATCCAAATATAGATTTGGAAAGATAGAGTGTTGGAATTGTGGGAAAAAATGACATCTGAAGAAAGACTGTAGAGCTCCAAAGAAACAAAGAGATGGACAACAGGAGAAAAATCAGGAAGCACATGTAACAAGTGATGTGTTACAAGATGCTTTGATTCTTTCTGTAGATAATATTTTTGAGTCTTGGGTAGTAGATTCAGGGGCTTCATTTCATGCCACACCCCATAGGAAACATTTTCTAGATTATGTTCAAGGTGATTTTGGATAGGTTCATTTGGGTGATGATGCACCATGAAAAATTGTTGGAATGGGAAAGGTAAAATAAAGCAAAGAAATGGAAACCAATGGTTGTTGAAAGAGGTAAGACATGTTCCAGATCTAAGGAAAAAACTAATTTCAACAGGGAAGTTGGCAAGTGAAGGTTGTATATCCATATTTACAGATAAGGTGTGGAAGGTCATCAAAGGATCGGTGATATAAAAAGGAGAGAAGGTAGGTAGATTGTATTTATGTACTGGTAATACTGACTCTTCTATCTATTTAGCTTCTACAAGAGTGGATACAACACTATGGAATCATAGGATTGGACACATGAATGAGAAGGGAATGAAGATACTTCATAAAAGAAATGTGTTTCCAGATATTAAACAAATTTATTTGGATTTTTGTGAGCATTGTGTTTATGGAAAAAAGAAGAGAGACAAATTTCTCAGAGACAGAAAAGAAAAGAAGAGTGAAAGCTTAGATCTTGTGCATACAAATGTATGGGGACCAACTCAGGTATCTTCTCTTGGTGGATCTAGTTATTATGTTACTTTTATTGATTATGAAACTAGAAAAACTTGGGTTTATTGCATTCAACAAAAGTCTGATGTTTTTGATACTTTTAAGAAATGGAAAGCTTTCGTTGAGAATGAGATAGAAAAAAGGTTGAAGTGTCTCAGATCAGAAAATGGAGCTGAATATTGCAGCAATGGTTGTGAATCATTTTGAATACTTTTGGTTGTGAAGAATTTTGGTTGTGAATCATTTGTCCATATTGACAAAGAAAATAGAACAAAGCTTGAGTAAAATCCAATAACTGTACCTTTATTGGATACGGTATTAACGATTTTGGTTATCACTTATGGGATTATGAAAAATAAAAAAATCATTAGGATTAGAGATTTCATATTCAATGAGAAGGTCATGTACAAAGACCAGTTGTAGGGAAAGAAATAGAAAAAAAGAAAAACCAGAATACAGAGTGCTTGATGAGATCATTGAAAATAAAATTCCAAAGGTACCAGAAAATCAAAATATACAAGAATAGGATCAGCGGTATCTCAAACTCCTGCAAGTTTTGTTAGAATATATACCAGGTTAAGTAGACCCCATGAACGATACTCTCCTTCATTGTATTATTTATTGTTGACTGATTCCGGTTAACCAAAATGTTATGAAGAGGCAATGCAGGTAGGCATCAAAAATAAGTGAAAGCAAGGCATGAAAGAGGAAATGGATTCCTTGTTAAATAACCAGACTTGGGACTTGGTTCAGTTTCCTGCAGGAAAAAGAGAATTGCAGAATAAATGGGTCTACAAGTTGAAGGAAGAATATGGAGGAAAAAAACGGTACAAGGATAGACTTGTTGTAAATGGATTTGCACAAAAGAAAGGTATAGATTTTGATGAAATATTTTCTCTTGTTGTTAAAATGACTTCAATTAGGACTATTTTAAGTCTTGTGGCAATAGAAGATTTTCAACTTGAACAATTAGATGTAAAAACAACTTTTCTCCATGGGGATTTGGAGGAAGAGATTTATATGTAGTAGCCACAGGGGTATGAGGTCAAAGTGAAAGACAATTTGGTATGCAGGTTGAATAAGAGCTTGTATGGCCTAAAGTAAGATCCAAGGTAGTGTTATTTGAAGTTTAATAGGTTTATGACAGAACAGGGTTATAGTAGATGTCATTATGATCACTGTGTTTATTTTAAAAGGCTAGAAAATGGAAGTTGTAGTATCTTGTTATTGTATGTAGATGGCATGCTTGTTGTAGGGTCTAATATGCAGGATATAAATGTGCTCAAGACGAAATTATCTAATTCATTTTTGATGAAGGATTTGGGTGTCGCAAAGAAAATCCTTGGTATGAGAATAACAAGAGACTGGAAAAATCACAAATTGACATTGTCTCAAGGTGAGTACATAGAGAAGGTGTTGGAGAGGTTTAGAATGCAGAATGCAAAAATAGTTAGTAAACCTTTGGCCAACCATTTCAAATTAACTAAGGAAATGTGTCCCAAGACACAGGAGGAGATAGAATACATGTCTAGGGTCCGTTATTCATCAACAATTGGCAGCTTGATGTATGTGATGGTTTTCACAAGACAAGGTATTTCACATGGAGTGGGAGTTTTGAGCAGGTATACGAACAATCCAGGTAAAGAACATTGGGAGGAAGTAAAATGGATTCTCAGGTATTTGAGAGGCACTGCTACTAATGCATTATGTTTTGAAGGTTCATACTTTGTTCTACGGGGATATGTTGATTCAGATATGACAGGTGATAAATATAGCGGGAGGAGCACCACAGGGTATGTTTTTACTATAGATGGAACAATAGTAAGTTGTATTTTGAAACTGCAAAAGGTTTTTTCACTTTCAACAACAGAGGAAGACTATGTTGTTGCTACAGATTATAGTAAAGAAATGATTTGGTTACAGAGGTTTATGGAGGAATTGGGAAAGAATCAGGAGAACAGAAGGTTGTACTGTGATAGTGAGTCTTCCATTCATCTTCCAAAGAACTCAGCCTTCCATTCAAATGCTAAGAATATACATATCGGGTACTAATTCATATGATCCATCATGGAAGATAGACATTTGAAGTTGGAAAAGATACACACTATTGAGAATCCTACAGACATGTTAACAAAGGGAGTAACTAGGGAGAAATTGAGTTCTTGCACAGTTTCAGTTGGTCTTCAAGAATGAAGATGAAGATGAGAAATTTTCCAGGTCCAATAAGGATCATAGTCCATCATATACAATAGTGGTGGAGTTGTTGAGATCAGTCTCCAAGTGGGAGATTGTTGGTTGTGGAGCCTAATTATCTTCCTGGTTTAGAGGCCTTTATTTTCATTCGTGTTTATACCCCATGAAGACTTTACACCCAGGAATAATTTACACTCCTCCATGTGGGGGAGTGGAGCGGGGGGTTATCCCCTTTGTGGGGTCTAGGGGAAAGTGGGCCCCCCAAGGAAAATTTTCCTTGTAAATGTATATTGTAATTTCATTGTAAATCTGAACCGTTCATTATAAGGTCGTAGATATGACGGTAGAAGTTATGTTAGGTTTTCTTTCCCTAGAAGGAAACCCTCTTTTATGAAGGAAATGTATTGAGGTTATGCATCATTCACGAATATTGTATTCAGAAAGAGAATATTGTGAGAGAAAGAAGAGGAAGTTACAACATGTGTATTGTAGATTGTGTCCCTTCATTTGTTGGATAATAATAAAGGAAGGACTTGAAAATTTCTCTGGTGGACATAGCCCACACTAGGTGAACCACGTATATATGTGTCTCTATTGTATTGTGTATCTTCTATGTTTTATTTTCGCATTTATTTTATTTTATTTCTCCACAATCCTATTTTTCTAACAACAACCTCTATATGTTTGTCAGTCTGTGGATGGAAAGCAGTGCTCCTCTTCAACTTGGTGTCTATCATTCTCCACAATTTTTTCCAAAAATCCCCAAGGAATCGAGTCTCTCGATCCAAGATAATGGATGTGGGTAACCCAAAATGAACCCAAACATATTGACAAAAGAGATTAGCAGTCTGATGAGCAGTGATATGATGTTTACATGGCATCAAGATACACATCTTTCTAAACCTATCCACTACTACATACAAATAGTCATGACCCCTTTTCGGCATTGGTAAACCCCCTACAAAATCCATAAAGATAATCTTCCATGGATGGGATGGAACATGAAGTGGTGAGTATAGCCCCAATTTTCTATTAGTGGTTTTACAAGTAGAACACATCACACACCCCTTTACATATTTAGTTACAATTGCTTTCATCTGAGGCCAATAAAAAAATCTGTGCAGATGATCCATAGTTTTTCCTACCCCAAAATGCCCAAACAGAAGAGAAGTGTGAGCTTCTTGTATTACATGGACTCATTCATTTGTAGGAATACATATCTTTCCAAGATGGTAGAGTAGTTTTCCCTGCAGATAATAGTTCTCTACCTGTGCACCATGGGTTAGCTTCTCAAATACATCTTTAAAATATTCATCAATAGCATATTGTTCCACATATCTATCATGAGATAAATAAGAATTATTCAAAACAATATAAGAAACAATAGGAGGTCTAGAAAGCATATCAACTACCTTATTACTTGTACCCTTTTTGTATTTGATTAACAAATGAAATTGTTGAAGAAAACCCATTCACTTGTAATGTTGAGATTGTTGCAGCTTGGTTTGTGCTTGAAGATACTGTAAGGGCTGATGATCTGTATGTATGATTGTTTCCTTCCCTGACAAGTAGTGCTTCCATTTCTTTACACTTTGAACTCATGCATACAACTCTTTATCATATATATGATAGTTAACAACAACTTGGTTAAAAGTTTCAAAGTGGTAACAGATAGGCTTACGATATTGCATCAATACTGCACACATGGCATATCCACTGGAATCTTTCTCGATCTCGAAAGGTTGTTGAATATTTGGTAGTGCTAATACTGGTGCAGTACTGATCTTTTCCTTCAAAGTGTCGAAGGCCTTTTGTTTCTTTCCTCCCCACTGAAAAATTTTCTTCACACCGGTTAAGGAATGCAAAGGAGATTCAATAAAAGAGAAGTTGGAAATGAATCTCCTCCAGTACTGGACTAGACCCAAGAAGCTTCACATTTCAGTTACATTTTGGGGCTCAGGCTAGTTTACAATTACATCAATTTTGGAAGGATCAATTTTCAATTGTCCTCCTCCTACAATATGACCTAAGTACACAAGTGCAGTCTTGCCAAATTCACATTTGGACAATTTTACATACAAAATTTCCCTTTGCAAAGTATCTAATACTTTCTTTACATGCCTTACATGTCCATCCCAAGTCCCACTAAATATAAGAATTTCGTCTAAATATACAATTACAAAATCATCTAGAAATGGCTTGAATACATCATTCATCACACGCATGAAGTTTATCAGAGCATTAAAAAGACCAAACAAAATAATTAACCACTCAAACAATCCATGTTTGGTTTTAAAGGCAATTTTCCATGCATCTTGTTCTACAACCCTGATCTAATGGTATCCACTGCGCAAATCCAACTTAGTGAAATAAAAAACATTATTTAGTTGATCAAGTAAATCATCTATACGAGGAAGAGGGCATCGATTTTTCACTGTGATTTTATTTAAGGCTCAATAATCGACACACATTCACCATGTTCCATCCTTATTTGTCACCATCACGATCAAAGAGCCACAAGGAGATGAGTTGGGTTTGATGACCCCTCGATCCAACAAGTCCTATACATGTTTCTTGATCTTTGTCATATCTACACCCAACATGTTATACATGCCCACATTAGGAAGGGGATAATCCTGCTGAATATGTATTCCATGTTTCATTTCTCTCTTAGGAGGTAATCCACCTGGTTCCTGAAAAATATCATCATACTTAGAACAATATCAATTAATTATTTCTTATGAGAAGGATCATATCCTTGGAAATCTTCAAATTTTCCGACATCCTTTTCGCTTATGACCATGAGTACATATCTCTTATTAGTGTTTATGAGTCTCTTCATTTGTCCTGCACTAACAAGTGTTGTGTTTACCCTCATGTTGTGGGATCTAACAATATATTACACTCCCCCTTTAGTAAGGTGATATTTGTTCTCATGACGAAAGAAGATTGCTTTTATATCATAAAGTTTAGGAATCCCCAACACTATGCCACATATATAAAATCAAACAACATCCAAATCAACTTCATCAACCAATTTTGAAGCAATAGAAATTCTAACCCTACACTTCCTGGTGACATTCAATTTTTATTTGTTTCATACCCAACGAAGAGGATAAGGCTTTGGATGTGGTTTTGTTTTAAGACCCAATTTTTTGACAAGTGCCTCAGATATTAAGTTTATTGGGGAACCTAGATCAAATAATGTATCTATCTTAGTGTGCTTAGATACAACTCTTATGTGAAGTAATTCATTCCTCTTTATTTCATCATCATGAGATTCATTATTGGAACTTGAACTAGAATGAAGGGAATCTTTACCTTGTACTCCAATTGTTGTGATATTTTCCTCATCTACTGAATCGGAATCAAGGTCTTGTTGCATTGTAGCAATGTTCTTTGTCTTCCCCTTTCCACCGAACTTCTTTGGTCTCTTCTCCAGTTGTAGTTTCCATCAGTTCTCATCGTCGTGTCCATATTTCTTGCAATGAGTACAAGATGGCTTTCCTTCTCCCTTCCTTATGGTGGTGGTTTTTTTTTTTTCCTTTTAAACCTTTTAAACTTCTTATGTGGGAAATTGGAAGGTTTCTTTGTGGGATCTTCTTGAACATGCGTTCCCCTGTTCTCAAGGTGAGTGGATTGCACACAAACTTAGTCAATATTGGTGGGGTTAAACAATATTAAAGTATGACGAATATAATTGTGAAGTGTGCCAATATACTTCATTAGCGTTTCATAAGAATCTAAAGGAATGTAAAATGCAATAGCTTTCTTCCTAAATTCTTCTATGAAACTTTGTACATTTTGGCTTTTACTTTGTCTTAAAGTTTTCCATTCAATCATTTTTTTATGTAAATAACCCAATGGATAAAATTGATTCCTTATTGTTGATTTAAATTCTGACCATGAGGAAAGAAGATTACCACACTTACTTTTGTCTTGAAGTTTGTTATCCCACCATACGATAGCAGTGCCTTCCAACCGAAGAGAGTCCAGTTGTACTTTAACTTCCTCTTCATCAATATGTTGAACACAACAATACACTTCAACCTAACACATCCATTTATCTATCTTTTCAGGATTAGCATCTCCATTAAACATAGGTAAAGAAAATTTTACATCAAGCTTTAATAATGGTTTCTTAAAAGAAGATTTATGGCTAGAATTATGAGAATGATGAGAATGATCAGAGGAAGAATAGATATAACTCGATGGTAAATATGGAGGTTCAGGAGGGTCTCCTCCATCCCCTTGATTCACTGAAGCATTTTCATCCGTTGGTCCTTCCTTTTTCTTCCCTTTCTTTTCCATTCTCTTCTTGTAATATCCATACATTTTCTCCACCATATTTGACATGCAATAGAAGACCATATGGAAGTTTTTCTCTTGTTCATCACACTTGTCCTCTTCATCCATTTTCTTCCTTTGGGATGCACGGAAAATCTCTGGGTTGAAATTCTTAAATGTTCCTTCACCCTTTTTATGCTTGGCCCTAGTAAGCCTTCACACTCAACAATTCAAGTCAAAGATGACTGCTCTGATACCAACATGATCCAAGATATTTTCATTGATATGAATTATTAAAGAATTTTATTAAATTAGCATAAAATGAAGTGCACCATAAAGAAGGAATAAATCAATAATGAAGAGACATATGCATCAAATCTTAACACAAAAACTTGATAAAGTATTTTGTCCCTGGTGGACTACGTCTCTGGGTCCTTCTCTCAAATGGGTAGGCCTTTTTATTAACTCAGCAAAAGAATTTGGAAAAATACATAAGTATACCTCATTTTGAAGTTAAGATACAAAATATTTGCTCATATTAGAAAACAAATAGAACCACTGAATTAGTGGAGTCGAATTACCCAAAAATGATTGTCTCCACGCCTCGATCTGAGTCTAGCACTTTCAGGCCCATGAGAAATTTTGTCTCGGTTTTTGTGCCTGCACCAGCAATAAATTCATGGGAAGACTTTTTCATTTTCCATTCCTCTTTCCATACATTCACGCTCCCTGGTTGGACCCCGTGCTTTGGCAAAAATCAATTTCTAAATTAAATTTGGGGTGGATTTACCAACGAGGTTGTTTGGCCTATTGGTTGGTGGATACATATTAAGGCACTTTGTTGGAGGAGGTTTCAGGGTCAAGCCCGCGGACCTCCATTTTAATACATTATGGGATATATTTGTATGTGTTATTTTTTGGGCATGTGCTAACTTTGGAGTATGGTTTGTTATGGTGGATCCCACCAGATCTGGCTGTGAACTCTTGGTGGATTGTTATATATTTGGCAGATTGGGGGGTTGGCACCAGCCAATGCCTTTTCCAATTTTGAAATTCGGTTGTTGGGCGTCCTTGGGAATTTGTCTGCTACCATGTGGTAGCCATTCATTGGCCCACATCACCTTACTGCATGGGCATGCCACGTCACCTCTTCCACATCATCTTGCCACATCACTTGTCGAGTGGTTGTCATGTGGCTGTATGGACTGCCACATGGCACTTTCCCATTATTCCACAGACTAACTGGAAAAGTCCAAAAATGAGTGACACATGGAAGCCTCTAGTGTTGCCACGTCATCATGATGACATCATGGTGACATCATCATGACACATGTTTCCCTCTGCATGTGCCACGCACCATGTACGGATGTTGATGCGATCCGTACTGATCTTGACGTCAGGAGTACAAATGTTGACTCATCCCTGCTGACTGGGCTAGGTTGACCAAAACTTTGACTGTGAATATATGCTGATCTGTAACTATGTCTAATGAGTCGTTTACGTCGTTGGAAATCTTGTGATGTGCCCTTCGCGATGATACCGATTTCATTGAGTTTTGAGAACTTTGAATTTTTTCCCTTTCTCTATCTGCTAAGGCCATTCTAAGCTTCCTAAGATGATTCTGTGAATTCTGACTTATCCTTAGACTTCTCTGGATCCTTTTTGGATCACCAGAGTTATATTTTATGATTAGTTATGATGTGGTATCTGTCCCAACCCATGACCATTTTATGCTTGACTTTTTTTTTTTTGGTTTATGATAAAGAATAAAGGTAGATATTTTTATACAGTGCTAGGATGGTTTCACTAGTTACATGATTACACCTAACATTTCTTATTAACCTACATTAGAGTAGTTAGGGTAGGCTTTTGCATATTGCATTTGCATTGTATATATGTTGCACCACATGTCATGGTAGTGTAGTTGCATTTTTCTTAGATTTGCATACATATTTATGATTTACATATTTTATTTCCTACATCCTTGCATATTCCTATGTTACACTCATATGATTGTCATACTCATATGGATATGTTAGAGTAAAAATATTTTTGAGTTTTTCCTTAGTTTTATGTAGTTGTCATTATTTAAATATGAAAAGGGGGTCATGAGTTACACCACCCCTCCAATAACATTAGCTTGCTTGAGTTTCTGTAGGAACAATTAATACCAAGAGATGTTGAGGTTCTCATGCATTCTATAGTGAGCACATGTCCCCATGTAGGAGCCGAATGTTACCCCCCAAGACTCAGGGTAACTATGGAGAGGATGTCTCAAGGCCCGCAAGTAAAAAACATGCAGTGTTGATATCCCGATGTGTAGCACAACCCACAAAGCCCCTTTATTTCACCACAATTCACCATCATCATCATTTCTGCAGAAAAACATCCACTACACTACCTTCGATCCGAGAAGACAACAGGTATTGCTTCATGAGGTAATAAGTTCAGTCGCATGGTAAGTGTCGCTTTAATATTTGAATCATTTCAACATGTTCCAAAGACTCTTTTATTGATTATAAAATATTTTCTTGGAAATAATACATTTTTCCTTATTTCACCTTGGGGGTTGACATGGTTTCCTAGTAAGTAGGTCACCCTCAGGAAAATGGTTGCTACTAGGGGGTCTCCTTGAAGGGTCATTGTACCATTCCCACTCATACTTACCACTTTCCACACTTCTTCCCCTTTGTTTCCTCATATTTTGGGTTTTTTTGGGCTCATTGACCCCTAGAAGGACTTGTACCTCATTTCATGGGAAGAAGGGGCTAAAGGCCTAGAGGTGTTATAGCTAGAAAAACTTAAAAGCCATAAATTATCCTTGCATATTCTCACCTTAATGTCCTGAGAGAAACAAAATGCTTCTCCATAAAATGAAGGACCTTTAAAACACATAATTAATCAATTTCCATCTTGATGGGGGAATGAATTTTCGATTTCAATTTTTGGACCATAATAAATTAAAGGAAAGGGCTTGGAAAAATGTTGCATTTCAAATGAAGGATGCAACACACCCTCCACAAACAAACCCGTAAATGAGACAATACAAACCCTTGATATTCCAAGAACCCCATGCCCAAAAGTCTTCCCCCAATCCACCTCATACTCATCACATGATCAGGAGAGGGTCTTCATGGGAAACATTCATTGACTTGGGGATTGGCTTACCCAATAGGGCACCATGACACCCCTCCCATAGATAAATTTGGAAAAAATTATAAGGTCTTTGAGCATTTATTTAATTTGAAAATGGGGGATTTGATGCACATGTTTTGGTGGTTCTTGTATTAAATTTGGCTTACTTGGCATGATACTTGTGACTTGTGGACCCTTGGAGGGCATACTTGTTTGTCTTTGCAGGACCTTTCCCACAATATGGACGCTAGAACCTACATGTGGAATACCATAGATGATATACGTTGCACCTAGAGGATAGAGTACATTGCATTTGGAGGCTCCCTAGTATCGCTAGAGGATGAGGTTTCACCCTTATACACTTGGACATTATCCTTTGGATACCTAGGCATCACTTATTAGCCCTTGGTGTCACCTTAAATGGATAGGGTTTGATGGATGAGATGTTTTTGGAGGTCGCTTGATAGGAGGAGACCCATGGAAGGGAACTTTGTCACATTAGAGAATGACACATGGACCTTGGACACCCAACGTCTCCCTCCCCATGCTTGACGTTGCACTTAGAGATTCTACATCATCCTTCCAGAGCATGATGTCACCCTTCTAGGGTTTTATTTCATGTAAATTTTTATTTTGTATATCGTAAGGGAAAGTTAAAGGGGTCTACCCTCTTATATTTTGTTGTTCACATTTTTATGTGGACAAAAAGGTCAAGGTATCTCCATATAAATAGAGCACCTTGACATTTCATTTTATCATCACATTTTCTCACCTTTGTGAGAGACTAAGTCTAAAATTTTCTCCCTCTTGGGATATCTCTCTCTTCTACACTAGTGCACTATACTTGTATGTTCAAGTGATGGATCTTCTTTGCCAATTTTTGGATGGTATTGTTGTAATTAGGATTTACTCTCTTGGTATCTCGATGAAGTAGTAAATTTCAGAAATATTGTTTCATGCTATTAATGTTTTATGGTGAAATCTATGTTTTCATGCTAGACGTATTGCTTGGTAAAACCCTAAGAGAGGAGCATAAGTTCTTCCTCCTCTCACAAGGTTAATACTGTCTGAAATTTGTGAAGAAATCCTAGCTAGGGTTAAACTCCTAAATCCCTAAAGTTATAGCACTTTAGGATTTTTGTCCTAGACACTTGATTGTGTTCTAGTTGAATTACCTAAGAAGGGAGAACAATTTTAATCCTTCTCCTCAAGATTTAAACCCTAAGGCCCTAATGTACTAGAACCTTAAGGTTTAATCCCTACTTCTTAGCCTTTTCTAGCTTCATATCCAAACTTATTTCATTGTTGTTGTAAAGACTCTAGAATCCTCAAAGGCACTAATCTTCAATCTCTCTTAAGGTGAAAGTGATCAACAAACTCTTAATTTTAATTCTCTCAAACTTCCTACTACATGTATTAACTCTAACTTAAGATAATTGACTAATAAGTTTGTTGTTGTTGCAAAAGTTTTCTACAACCATCTTAACATAGTCTAATTTGTTGCATACATTGCTCTAATAGTGGTCAAATATACCCAGAAAATTGCATCTAACAATTGGATAATGTTCTATTGAGTAAATGCTAAATTTTCATATTGAATTGTTGTAATTCTGAAGCATGATTTTGGTTTTTTTAATAATTTATCTATCTTTATTGCACTATTGTAAAATGTTGCAATTTCATAACAACTATAGTGATTTTTACTTCCTGGTGTCTTAAAGAGGTATTTCTTGCATGCTTATACTTGGAAATCATTATCTATTGTTATAAGTGTTCTTGCTTTGGGTAGGTACTCGAACCATCTCATTACCTCTTATTTCTCCTTGACCTAGACCTTGACTTAGGTGATCAAGAGATGGGGTTGTAGGCTTGGATAACAAACTTGCTACATTGATCCCTTGACGTCATCAAGGAAGCCTCTCATGTGGTGGACCTTCTCCATCACTAAAACGAGGGGATTTCTTACTAAGGTGACAGTGGTAGGATTTATTGTAGTTAAGAAAGATTTGGGAATCTTGTTTTGGGATTTGCACAAATACAAATCGTACGATTATAGTTCCAACTCTTGATCTTTTTCCTCTTCACAATTTATGTAGAATACTTTTTTCTCACCACATTTATGCCCCTTACTGTAATTTTTGTCACAATTGAAACATAGTCGCTTTTCTTTTATTATGATCCATTTGTTGAGGTGTAAATATTCTCATTTGTGTGAGCTTAGTAGAGGGAAAATGGTGCTCTCTATAATTATTAGTAGCCACCTTTCTAGTAGCCATAATTTGTTTTCCACTTTCATTCCCATACCAAAATCATTCTCTAGGTATTTATGTTCAAAGAGACACACCTCATGTTGAATTTTCTCCTTTAAAGTGCCCATAAAGAGATCTAAAAAATTATCCTCTACAATTTTCTTTACTCCGAGACTAAGCTTTTGGAGTTGTTGAATATTCTCTATAATTGGACATTTTTTCCAAATATTTATCAATTGAATAAAGAATGTATTTCACTTAATATCCCCATAATGTGACATAACATCTTCCGTAAAAATGGGCCAAGAGATAATTGAGTCCTTTTCTCTTTCACAAAGCCATTTATACCAAACAAATTAATCATTTTCTAAATACACAAATGCAATAGATACCTTTTGTGAGCTTGGAACTCAGTGTATATCAAAGAATTACTCCATCTAGAATATACATGTTATATGATCTTTACCATCAAACTTCCTTATATCGATCTTTGGAATGAAGTAGTTTATGGGTGTCGACTTGAAGCCCCGATTATGTGGATCTTAGAGTAATGAATGATCATTATTATGAGATTTAGTATTTTTTCTTTACAAATATAACAAAATACTCCCCATATGTGATTGAGTCTCAACAGCCTTTTTATCCTTATTTTAATTATTTCCTTGGATCTCCATATCCCTATTAGGGATCATCTAAAAGATCATATTTTCTAGGTCCTTGATGGAGTTTTGTGATTCTTCCTTATTTTATCCATGCTCTTTTCCATTTCATCCCTTTTATCGTCCATTTCCTTTTTGAGGTATTCCTGAGAATGTGATAAATCCACTGGCTTCAACATATTAACACTCATTTCATCAACTTGGTTCTTTAATTGGGTTATCCTATTTTATAAGTCTTCACTTTCTTCAGATGCCATGTTTGAGTTTTTATGAGTACAATTAGTTTTCTTTTAGAACCTTTTAAACAATGTCTCCTAAATTGTAGTCCAAAAGGAACTAATAAATCTAGTGTCCATGTTTGAAATGATGCTCAATGGTATCCCAAAGTGCACCTAGACATGTTCAAAGGACATGTTTGATGCTTCTTTTCCTTTGATCATATTAATACAAGGAATAAGAATGAATATCTTCCTAGACCTGTCAACTACTACAAAAAAATAGTCATGTCTCTTCTTGGTTATTGGAAAACCACCCAAGCAATCCATGGAAATTCTTTCCTTATGTCGAGTGGGTACAGGTAGAGGATGGTATAGACCTTTCTTTATATTATTGGGTTTGTTGGTACAAAAAAGTATGCATCCTCCAATATACCAAGCTACATATTGTTTCATTCTAGGACAATACACATATCTGTGTAAGTTGGAAACGATCTTCCTAACCCCAAAATGTCCTACTGTTGGGTATATGTTATATTCTTTGCATGTGTGTGGTTGGGCAGTTTTTGCTATTTTTAGTGGATTTTGCTATTTTTAGCGGTTTTCTAAATTAATCTTGGATTAAGGGATTAGGGTTTTGGTATCTACAGAATACCTAAAAACATTGTATATATTGTATGGTGAATTGTGAAATTCGAGATAATGAATATAAGAAATCTTTTCCCCGGTTGAGGGTTTCCAGTATAAATCTTTGTGTACTATGTGAATGAACCATTGACTTTTTTTTTTAGGCTTAAGAGTCTATATGCATTTCTTTACTTCACAGGTTTAAAACTTACATGTGGTATTAGAGCTCATGTTTGGCTTCAGAGGGATGGCTTTGTTGTTGAGGGTTTGGCTCGGTCTTGATAGATCAAGTTTATCTTGGGTCTGTGATAAACCTGGGTCTAGTGGGAGCTTTTGCAGTGGAGATTAGAGTGTAGAGCGACCAATGGCAAGCTCTTCTAGAATCGAGATAGAGAATTTCAACGGTAAAAACTTTGAGCTATGGAAGCTCAAGATGGAGGACCTTCTTGTAGACAAAGAACAATGGATCGATGTGGATACTGGTACACAGCCTACTAGTACGCAACCTACTAGTACACCACCTACTAGTATGTCGAAGGAATATTGGGAGAAGTTGGAAAAAAGAGCAAGGAGTACTATTCGACTCTGCCTGGCAGATTCGGTGTTGTTGAATGTCTCGGGAGAATCTACAGCCAAGGAACTATGGGATAAGTTGGGGAATTTGTATCAATCAAAGTCCCTGGTAAACAAGTTGTTTCTTCGAAAGAAGTTGTATCATCTTAGGATGGAAGATGGAGATTTTG
>JASDQU010104068.1:268222-281577 GCA_032191745.1 Picea mariana
TTAAATTATCACTAAACAATTTTACATTGAAATTATGTCAGAAAATTACAGCAGCGAAAACAACAAGATTAGAGATAAATCATCCATGCACTTGAGACACAAAAATTTATGTTTTCAAAATTTTCCTGAGGGAAAAATCAGCCCTCCCAACAACTAGAAAATCACCAAATCTGAGGACAAAATCAGTTCTCTGGAAAACAACAAAATTCATCAAATTTCCTGAAAAACTTTATCACTTGCAAACCTGCTGATGTGACCCTGCTATGCTGTTGACATCACCTTGTTGTACGGGCCTGTCATGTGTGATCTGTACGAATTTGTCACACGTGCGGGTTTGTCACACATGTGGCTTGTTTTGCATGTTCACACGTGCGACCTGTACAAGCCGTACCACATGTGTGGCCTGCTGTACGGATCTGTACGGTTCGCTCGTGTGGTCCATACAGTTTGTACCACACGTGCAACCTATTCTCCTCAATTGCGGTCTTTCCCTTCCACATGTGTGACCTTCGTTGTCTCACATGTGTGGTCTCCCTGCCAAGAACAAAAAATAAGTGCCTAGAAACCTTTGGCCAGATTGCCTAGGTGCAGAAATCTCCTTGCTGAAATTGCTATGCTCCCTAGCACAAGTGTTCACTCACTTATGCTAACTCCATAATATCACAATGAGATGTCATAATCTCATCTTCTCCTTATATAGGAGTCTAATGTGAGATTAGAAGCCCTTAGCTTACTCTAAGAAGCCCTCCACTAAACTCAACATTAAATTAGAATATTTAATTCCTCTTTGTGGGTGTGAAACCCCAACACACAGCCACAAAGCCCATCACCAAACCCATGAAGCCCCAACTCAACTCCAAGGGTGTTTTCACTAAGACGACAGTGTAATCTGGTGCGAACGATGATTCCCACATGCTTGACACCATGGTTACTTGTGGGAATACCCCTCGAAGCTACAAAACATCAACACTCCCTCTTAGCGAGCGAGGTATTCTCCACCACTCCTAGCTTGTCTCTGAAGTAGACAAACTTCCCCTTTACTAGGGGTTTGATGAGAATATCTGCAATCTGCTCATTTGTGGAAATGCGTTGGAGCTTCACAACTCCCTTCTGCGCCTTGTCTTTGATGAAGTGGTATCTAATATCAATGTGTTTCGACCTATCATGAAGCATTGGATTCTTCGAGAGTTTGATACAACAACTCTAATTGTCGTAGTGAATCACAGTAGGCTCCAACTCCTGATCAAATAACCATGCAAGAAGCTTGCGAAGCCAAATAGCCTCACAATTCGCCAAACTTGCTACCATATATTTTGCCTTTGTTGAACTGAGTGCTAGGGAAGTTTGTTTCCTGATGAACCATGAAACCATTGCTGATCCAAAGCTGAAGCATCCACTAGAAGTGCTCTTCCCATCAACTGCACTACCTTCCCAATCTGAGTCTGAATATCCATGCAACCTCTCTCCATCACTTTCGACATATCTTAGACCAAATCCAACTGTACCTCGAAGGTATCTGAGCACATGTTTTGCTGTTACCCAATGCACCTGCCTCGGCTCAACCATGAACTGACTCAAGGTGTTGACAACAAAACAAATATTTGGTCTAGTGTTAACCAGGTACATCAACGACCCAATCAACTTGTATATCGTGGGATCCACCAAGTCTGAATCTGAAGCCCCCAACGTATTCAGATTGGTGGTCATAGGTGTAGTCATGGACTTACTATCTATCATCGCGAATCTCCTCAGTATCTCAATTGCATACTTCCCCTGTTCGAGGAAGATCTCGCCTGACTGCTAGCATACCTCTAATCCTAGGAAGTAATGCATCAAACCAATGTCCTTCATCTCGAACTTTGAAGCCAATTCCTTCTTGCACCTATGAATGAGCTCCTCATCTCCGGTGAGGAGTAAGTCATCGACATATAACATCAATATGAGAGGATTCTTACTAACCAGTAGGAGATATAGGTTGGGGTCTGCTTCACTCTTGGTGATGCCTATGCTTTGCAAATACCCATCAATCCTCAAGTACCATGCCCTAGGTTCTTGCTTAAGTCCATACAAGGCCGCCTTCAATCTGCAAACATAAGATTTGATGCTGCTCTTTGCACACTTCCTCCTCAATCACACCATTGAGGAATGTTGTCTTCACATCCATCCGATGTATCTTCCACCCCATAACTAAAGCAAGAGAAATCACAACCCTGATAGAAGTATACCTGGCGATTGGAGCAAAGGTCTCCTCGTAGTCCACTCCCTCTTTTTGGGAGAACCCTCTAGCCACGAACCTTGTCTTATACTTCTCGATGCTACCATCTGCAACATGCTTGTTCTGATAGATCCACTTGGAAGTCATCACAAACTTCCCTTCTGGTCTCGAAACAATGTCCCAAACATCATTCTTCATGATGGACTGATACTCCTCCATCATGCCATCCTACCAAACCTGTTGGCCTGCTGCCTCCTCAAAACTGGAAGGCTCAGAATCAATGATGTAACTCATAAGGGCCACATAGCTGGAAAACCTTTGTTAAGGCTTACTCTCCCTGAAGGTGCCTCTGGGTGCTGCATGCTCCTCTGCATCCTTCAAAGTATCTCGAAGCCATCTAGGCCTTGTGTCCTTGTCACTAGGAGGGTCCACTGGATCCATTGACTCCTCTAACTCTTCCTCATGGTCTGAGGATTGATCCTTTGCACTGAATGGATCTTTACTCTCCTCAACCTTTGGAGCCTCCTGCTCCTCACCATTTACCGTGGTCTCTCGAGACCTCTTGAAAGCCAAGTCCTCCTCAAACCTGACATCCCAATTGACCTCAATGTGTTGTTGTCCTTGAATGTAGATCCGGTAGGCCTTCAAAGTCTCGTTGTATCCCACAAACATGCCCTTCCTCCCAGAAGGTTCCAACTTTGTCCTCTTCTCCTTAGGAACATGGATGTAAACTGGGTAACCAAAGATCCTCAAATGCCCTATCTTTGGTTTCACTCCTGTGAATGCCTCCTTAGGAGTCTTGTCCCCCAAGATCCTATGAGGACTCATGTTTTGAACATGAACTGCCTTGTTGCATGCTTCTACCCAAAGCATTATGGGTAGATCCCGATCATGCAACATTGCCCTAGTAGCCTCAACTATGGTTCGATTCTTCCTCTCTGCAACCCCATTCTGCTAGGGGTTGAAAGGTACTGTTAGCTCCCTCTTAATCCCTGCCTCCTTGCCAAAATCTTTGAACTCATTGGAGGTATACTCTGCCTCGTTATTTGACCTAAAAACTCTGATCATCTTCCTAGTCTGATTCTCTACCAGAGCCCTGAACTCCCTGAATCGATTGAAGACCTCATCCTTGGTCTTCATGAAGATCCATGTCCTCCTGGAATAATCATCATTGAAGGTCACATAATACCGGTAACCACTTGAAGATGGAACTCACATTGGTCCACACACATCTGAATGTACTAGGTCCAAGATCCCCTTGGATCGACTATCACTGCTTGAAAAAGCAGCCTTGGCATTCTTGCCAAGTGCACAACCTTTGCATACTCATCAGTGCTTTGCTCCAAACTCAGGAAGACATGTAACCATCTTCCTCAATGTTGGAAAAGCACTGTAATGTAAGTGTCCCAATCTCTTGTGCCAAAGTTCACATAGACTATCACTATCATGTACCAGGGCCTGAGCTCACTGACAAATCAAACTATAAAGGATGCCATCATGAGTACCAATGACTTTTGTTGAGTCAAGACTTGATCCTTTTGGCCAAGCAAGAACCTGTCCATCTATGAATGCCATTGCATAGCCTATGTCCTCCATGGCAGAAATAGAGAGCATGCTCTTCTTCAGTCTAGGTACATATAAGACATCACTCATCCTGAGAGGCTTCCCAGACTTCAGCTGAAATAAAGTTGTCCCAACTCGCTTGATTGCATACATGGTATTATCACCGAGTTCCACCTGCAATCGTGAGTTCTCTTCTGTCAAATTGGTGAGTGATTTCTGTGATCTTGTCATATAACGCGAAGCTCCACTATCCACCAACCAAGTCTCCATACTGACCTGCTTAGAACAAAAAGTTTTGCAAGAACTGTGTCTCAAGAGATGATTCCCTCTCTTTCTTCAATGCCTCAACTTTGATACCATGCCAAATTTTCATGCAACTAATTTTAGATCTGAACATTACTTCCAAGTGATCAAAATAGTAAACCCTAGTTGTAATCACTGAACAATTTTACACTGAAATTATGAGAGAAAATTACAGTAGGGGAAACAACAAGATTAGAGTTAAATCATCCATGCATTTGAGACACAAAAATTTATGTTCTGTAAATTAGCAATTTCAGAATTTTCCTAAGGGCAAAATCAGCCCTCCCAACAACCAGAAAATCACTAAATCTGAGGACAAAATCAGTCCTCTGGAAAAACACAAAAGTCAACAAATTTATTGAATTTTTTTATCACTTGCTGACGTCACCTTGCTATACGGGCCTGTCACACGTGTGGGTCTGTTACACTTGATGTTACCCCCCAGTCTAGGGGTAACTAAGGAGATGATGTCTCGAGGTCCGCAGGTAGTAGACATGGAGTGTCAGGAGCCCCCTATGCATAGCACAACCAATAGAGCCCCTTCATTTCACCACAATTCACCATCATCATCATTGCAACAAAGCAACATCCACTACACCAGCTCGGCTCCAAGAAGACAACAGGGCTTGCCTCATGAGGTAACAAGTCCGGTCTCATGGTAAGTGTCACCTTAATATTTGAAGCATTTGAGCATGTTGCAAAGATTCCTTTCTTGATTATGGAAGACTTGCTTGGAAATTATACCTTTTGCCTAATTTCACCTTGGTGGTTGACATGGTTTTCTAGTAAGTTGGTCACCCTCGGGAAAAGGGTTGCTACTGGGTGGTTCGTTGAAGGGTCATCGTACCACTCCCACTCATACTTACCACTTTTCACACTTCTTCCCTTCCGTTTCCTCATCTTTTGGGTTTTTGAGCTCATTGACCCCAAGAAGGGCTTGTACCTCATTTCATGGGAAGAAGGGGCAAAGGCCCAGAGGTGTTGTAGCTGGAAAATGTTAAAAGCCATAGATTATCCTTCTATATGCTCGCCCTAAGGTCTTGGGAACAATGAACCGCTTCTCCATAAAAGTGAAGAACCTTTTAAACACATAATTAATAAATGTCCTGCTTGATGGGGGAATGCATTTTGCGGTGTCCTTTACTTTCCATTGCATATAGCACTCAATGTGTTCCTAACTTCAAGTGGCATTGGGATGCTGTTTACTTTCCATTGCACATAACACTCAATGTTCGGACCATAATAAATTAAAAGCAAGCGCTTGGAAAAATGTTGCATTGCAAAAGAAGGATGCAACACACCCTCCACAAAGGCACCCATAAATGAGACAATACAAACCCATGATATGTCAAGAAACCCATGCCCAAGAGTCTTCCCCAATCCACCTCATACTCGTCACATGATCTAGATAGGGTCTTCGTGGGAAACATTCCTAGACTTGGGGATTGGCTTACCCAATAGGGCATCGTGACACCCCTCCCATACCTAAACTAGAAAAACTTATAAGGTCTTTGAGCATTTGTTTAATTTTAAAAGGGGGAATTTGATGCACATGTTTGGGTGGTTCTTGTATTAGATGTGGCTTGCTTGGCATGATTCATGTGACTTGTGGATCCTTGGAGGGCGTACTTGTTTGTCTTTGTAGGACCTTGCCCACAGGATGGATACTAGACCCCGCATGTGGTGACCATTGATGATGAGTGTTGTACTTTGAGAGTGGAGGACATTGCCTTTGGAGGCACCTTGCCATCACTAGAGGATGAGGTTGCACCCTTCTCCACTTGGATGTTGGCCTTTGGTGGCCTAGGATGTCACTTCTTAGCCCTTGACATCACCTTGGAGGGCTAGGGTTTGATGGATGAGATGTTTTTGGAGGTGGCTTGATAGGAGGAGACCCATGGCAGGACACTTTGGCACATGAGAGCATGACACATGGCTTTTGGAGGCCCAACTTCTCCCTCCTCATGCTTGATGTTGCACTTAGAGAGCCTACGTCACCCTTTTAGGGTTTTACTTCATGTAAAAATTTATTTTTGTATATTTCAAGGGAAAATTTAAGGGGTCAGCCCTTTTATATTTTGTTGTTGATATTTTTATGTGGACAAATAAGTGGAGGTACCTCCATATAAATAAAGCTCCTTGACATTTCATTTTATCATGACGTTTTCTCACCTTTGTGAGAGACTAAGTCTGAAATTTTTGCCCTCTTGGGCTATCCCTCTCTTCTACACTAGTGCACTATGCTTGGATGTTCGAGTGATGGATCTTCTTTGCTGATTTTTGAATTGTATTGTTGCAATTAGGGTTTACTCTCTTGGTATCTTGGTGAAGTAAGTAAATTTCTGCAATATTGTTTCATGCTATTAATGTTTTATGGTGAAATCTACTTGTTCATGCTAGACGTCTTGCTTGGTAAAACCCTAAGAGAGGAGCATAAGTGCTTCCTCCTCTCACAAGGTTAATCTTGTCCAAAATTGTGAAGAAATCCTAGCTAGGCTTTGATTCCTAAATCCCTAAAGTGCTAGCACTTTAGGATTTTGGCCCTAGACTTTTGATTGTGACCTAGTTGAAGTACTTAAGAAGGGAGAAAAGGTTGCTAGAACCCAAAAGTGCTTGCACTCTAGCAATCCTTCTCCCCAAGGTTTAAACCCTAAGGCCCTAATGTGCTAGCACCTTAGGGTTTAGGCCCTACCTCTTAGTCTTTGCTAGCTTCATTTCCAAACTTATTGCATTGCTGTTGTAAAGACTCTATAGTCCTCAAAGGCACTAGTCTCTAAGCTTTGTTATGGTGAAAGTGATCAACAAACTCTCAATTTTAATTCTCTCAAGCTTCCTACTAACTTTACTAACCCTAACTTGAACTAATTGACTAATAAGCTTGCTGCTGTTGCAAAAGTTTGCCACAACCATCCTAACATACTCTAACTTGCTGCATACATTGGTCTAATAGTGGCCAAACATATCCAGAAATTGCATCTAACATTTGGATAATGTTCTATTGAGTCAATGCTAAGTTTTCACAGTGAATTGTTGCAATTCTGAAGTGTAATAATTGCTGCTCTTACAATTATTTCATTTCTGTTGTACTGCTGCTAATTGCTGCAATTTCATTACAGCCATAACAAATTTCACTGTCTAGTGTGTAAAAGAGGTACTATCTGCATGCTTGTACTTGGAAATCATTATATATATGCTATAAGTGTTCTTGTTCTGGGCAGGTATTCAAACCAGTTTATTACCTCTTATTTCTCCTTGACCTAGACCTTGACTTAGGTGATCAAGAAAGGGGGTGGTAGGCTTGGCTAACAAACTTGCTACTTTGATCCTTTGAGGTCACCGGGGAAGCCTCCCCTGTGGTGGACCTCCTCCATCACTAAAACAATAGGATTTCTTACTAAGGTGACAGTAGTAAGATTTCCTCTAGTTACGCAAGATTTGGAGATCTTGTGTTGGGCTTTGCACAACTACAAATCCTGCAATAACAGGATGGAAATAAATTGTTCAGACTAAACCCATGCTTCTATAATTCCCTGTCATTTTCTTTCAAGAGAAACAATCAGTATTCTTAATCTTCTATTTTGTCCTATGAAAATCTGGTATTTGGCACGAATTGGAAAAATAATATCAGGTGGCACTTTTTATGTTATTTATAATGTAGACAAAAGATCTGTTTTTAAACATGCCAGATTATGCTTCAATTACTCCTTACTTTAGTCTTGTTTACCAAAAACATTGGATTCTCTTTGCAGAATGTTACATAAAGCAGATTGGATTGTTTCTTTAATTTATTGGTTTGGGTTGCAGGTTTCTGAATGGATGGGAAGCTATATGAAGTATCCTTTCTCTCCTGGTGACCATGCCATCCACTTGGAGTTGGTAGCTAAAGTGCATGGCATAGCCAGTGCTGAAAAATATTTTGTTGGGTTACTTGACAGAGAAAAGAATCAAATAACCTATTATGCACTTTTGAACTGCTATGTAGAGCACCACATGGCTGAAAAAGCAGAGGTTATCATGGAAAAACTGAAGGAGTTGGGCTTAGCTACAATTGCACTTCCCTATAATCAGATGATGACACTTTATATGGAGAACAACCAATTAGATAAAGTGCCTTTGGTGATCGAGGAATTGAAAAGGAATGGTGTCATACTTGACACGTGTTCTTATAAGATTTGGATGATGACCCATGCGGCAATGTCAGAGATCGACAAAATAGAGAATGTGTTGAAGGAGATGAAATGTGATGATAAAGTGATCACAGATTGGACTGTATACGATGCTCTAGCAAACATTTATATTAAGGCTGGTCACCTTGACAATGCACATTCTGCTTTGAAGGAGATGGAGAATATGATTACTCAAACTGATCGGTCTTCTTATCACCGTCTGATCAGTCTGTATGCAAGGATTGGTAATATAGAGGAGGTTTATAGGATTTGGCAAACTTTTCAGTTGGTTTTTCCTAAAAGGACAATTGAAGACTATGTTTGCTTGCTTTCTTCACTGGTGAGGATTGGGAACATCAAGGAAGCTGAGGAAATATTTGAAGAATGGGAATCACTAACATCAAAATATGATATCAGAGTGCCCAATGTTCTTTTTGGTGCTTATATAAGAAATGGATTGTTGGAAAAAGCAGAGCTGCTTCTTAAGCGCATCGTAGACACAGGTTGGGAACCTAATTCAAATACATGGGAAATTTTTGCAGAGGGGTATATAGAAAATAAACAGATTGATCAGGCAGTGGAGGCCATGAAAACAGCCATGTCAATTGTGAAATTTACTCCATGGAAACCAAAACAAGAAAATGTGTTGCACATTGTAGAACATTTTAAGAATAAGGGTGATTTTGAACGTGCAGATGAGCTTTTAAAAATACTCAGAAGTGGGAATTTTGTAAGTTCAGAGATTTATGATTTCAGTATCTTCTACTTATATTCAGGTTGTTAAAGTGGGGCCATAAGATCCAAGCAGATAAATTTGCAGGGTTCCTGTCTCAATATTAAAATTGTGAAGTTCTCTAAACAAGCAAGCCATAAGGAGCCAAGTATTTGGTGTTCGAACCAATAGTTGAAATTGGTATCATGTTTTCCATAAGTTGTCTTTCTTTGAAAACCCCTTATACAAATTTGGTCAGTCATTACCCTTTAAATTCAACATTTTTAATACTCTATGAATCACTTGTGATAGCACACAGAAATATCTCTTGGTGGAAAATAAGGACAATGAAACTTCACTGCTAGAATCATAAACAGATATCCATTTCTATATTTATGCTTCCATGGAACGGAGCGAACTCTTTAAGCACTTTATTCACGAGGCATTTATGATTGTGCAGGTAATTTTTTGTTACCCTTCATGTCATCAGAGCTTAGATCCAACATTTTAATCACTTATACAATAAAATATTTGTTATTATGCAGGGAGAATATTATGGTCTTTTTTCGGCAAGGAAGACAGAAGTGGAGTCTGAAATAAATATCAGGTTGCTTCTTCCAACTTAGCTTCAGCTTTCCCACTGGAATTCGGGATTGGAGCTCACTCTTTATACATTATCGTAAYTATGTATTTACTGTCGAATGCCAATGGCTCTCTTTGCCTCTTTAGGAAACTGTAAAGTGAAGTTTGTACCCTTTTTTTAATTGCACCAAGAGAAAGCGTGGTGCATTCTACAGTTCACTATTGAAGAGATTGTAACATCTCGGGGAGACCATCATGGCACTTCCCCTCATTTTGAGGATGGTACCCAAGGTAAATTGGCTGGTTGCAGTTTTGGCAACCTAATCTAGTAGGGACATTGATTGAGGCCGAATAATATCCACAGAGGCAGTGACCCGAGGACTTGACCCCGTAATCCCCTGCTTGTAATTCACAACACTCAACCACTCAAGCTAACCTACCGTGCTAAATCTCAACACACACACACACACACATGTATAACACTGCAAAAATGATAGCAGACCAGCTATTGGAAGATGAGGAAACTGAGGCAATACTTTTTGGCACCATTCCTTGCTGTTTTTTCTGAATCCAGAATGTCAATGGTGACCTGAATGAAACCACACACACACACACACACACACACACACATATATATATATAAAGCACACTAGCATAAATTCAAAAAATTGACATTTCAATTGTTTTTTTTATCCCTCTCGGTACTTAATAGAGTTAAGATGAATCGACTAGGGTTGAATCATTACTCATTTGAGCACATATGTATGCCAAGTTTAGCGTCCTTAAATCAATAATTTGTCTTTAATGTATTTGTTATTTGTTGATAATTTAAACAGTGTTTGTGTATCATTCTCCCAATCCTTTGCTATTCTTCCCCATGTTTATATAACTTGGAACAATATCTGTGACTTTTACAACGGTCACAATGTGCCATAGGCATTTATAGGTAAAGGTGTCCAAGGATAGGAACAGTTATATTAAGTGTCACAAAGTTATGGTGATATGCAACTGAGAGGATTTACACACACAAGACCTAAGTGACATGATTATTTTGGTGGACATGATTCAATGTAATAATTATCAGTTTAGATAATAGTGATTACATATATTACATATCTCCGTTTTCCTAAGGCTTTGTTATCAAAGTATAACAGGAAACATTGGTAAATGTCAAAAAACACTCTTGATCCATTATATTAATATCAATCCATTCCAGGTTGGTTGTTATTGACCCATTATATGAATATCAATCTATTCTAGGTTGGTTGTTATTGGATATTGTGACTGTTGACCCATTGTATGATTATCATTCTATTCTAAGTTGGCTGTTATTGGATATTGTGACTATTGACCCATTGTATGAATATCAATCTATTCTAGGTTGGTTTTTATTGGATATTGTGTTAATAAATTTTTTAAACAAAATTTCATTTACTCACTGCTTTTGGAAAAAAAAATTGACACTTTGATCTTTTGAAACATAAAAGAGTGTTGTCTTTGTTCAAAACATTGTTGATGATGAGGTTCCATTCTATAATGTTTTTTTTTACCTCAATTTTGAGATAATCCTTGTTAACCTTGAGCAGGGTATTGAGATACCTATCAGATACTTAGGTTGATTTGAACATATTGTTTTTGTTTTCAAGTGCTCATGACAATTATTCACTTTCCATGCAATATTTTTTTATATGGTAAATAAAATGATCATATATATGAGACTTAAACAAGACTTTTAATTACCAAACTCTGTAATAACTATGAATGTGACTAATAACAATTAGATATATTACAATGTCAAACAATACTGGTAGAGAGGGAATTTGCCTCTTACAATCATTAATAATATAACATTACATTTCAGAGACATTAAATTGTTTATTTTATTCTCACAAAGTTGCTAGAAGGATAAATCTATTAACCTTTTCACGACAAAGTGTACAAGCTCAACTATTATAAATAACTATCTTATACCCAAATAAAAATCTACATTCCGAGGCAAGAGGCTAAACTGCAACTTGGGGTAGTATTTAGTTTCTCATATGGGACTAAGTCTAGATGCTACTTCAAGGTAAATGACTTTATTCTTGTAGCCTGTGATGATAATACTATTGATTTTTCAATAAGCTAGGTTAAGCATGAAGTTCATTTCATTTTATCATTTAACTTAACCATAGACAATAATGTTGCAGCGACCAAGATCACAAAAAGAAACACCATGCACAATAACACAAGAAGTATCATGGGAAACCCTTCTCAACAAAGGAAGAAAATCCAACCAAATCTTTTGCTATATTCTTCAAGAGAAAGACCTTCACCACCAAGAAAGACCTAGCACACAAGAGGGTGCTCAAACCTTAGAAGACTAGCGCCCAAGAGAGGTGCACACCTTTTCTCAAGTAGATGTACTTGCTGAAATTTCTAAACTCACATGAATGATTTATTTCCACAATGAGGATTTTACTTTTACTAATACTAACCTAAACCTGTCAACTGAAGTGTCTATTGACTCAACATGGTCGACCTCTCTAAGTCACATTATTATTATTATTAATATTAACCATATTAATTATCTTTTACATTTATTATTAATCACATTAAGGTTGGGTTGACCTGTACCCTTTACATAACAATTAGGGTTACAGGCAGGTCTGATTCTTGAATATATAGCAAATGATTTGATACACGCACTAGTGCTCATCCATAGGGATGTCATATCTCTGGTTCACCGCATTACACAGAAGAGNAAACCTGTCAACTGAAGTGTCTATTGGCTCAACATGGCCGACCTCTCTAAGTCACATTATTATTATTATTAATATTAACCATATTAATTATCTTTTACATTTATTATTAATCACATTAAGGTTGGGCTGACCTGTACCCTTTACATAACAATTAGGGTTACAGGCAGGTCTGATTCTTGAATATATAGCAAATGATTTGATACACGCACTAGTGCTCATCCATAGGGATGTCATATCTCTGGTTCACCGCATTACACAGAAGAGTCGGATTTTCACATGTTCACCTGTGTTCGTCCACAGGCACGTCCACTCTACAGATCTTCATTCCAACTGCCTCACACAGGAGAATCATTTGGAGTCTTCTCGTCAACTCTACTTCTTAGAGGAGGCTAATACATCATCTTCATTTCTGTTCACATGACGATGCACCCAACACTTTGGGATTTCACACGTTCACCTTGTGCTCAGCCACAGACACGTCTAACTCAAGAAATCACCTTTCCCACTGGATAATCATCTGAAGTTCTTCTCAACTCTCTGAATGGAGGAGGTCATCTATATGTTCTTAGCTCTGTCAAAGGCATGGACCACATACCCTTCTTAGGGGCTTTCTCTCAGGTTTGTAAGATGAGAGAAAGACTCACATAGCTGCAATGATCCACATCTCATAGGTTTGTACGCTGGAGAATGTCTCACATAACTGCATTCATCAACAGTCCCTCTCAACTAGGGAGGCATTCTTTATCATGTCAAGTCTCACATGGAAGTATTTTGAATTTTGTCTTGGTTGGAGTTATTGACACTCCCTCTCAACTAGGGAGTCGTTCTTCACGAAGTTCATTTGGTAAAGATATCTACAATCTGCTCATGTGTAGGAAGGTACTGCATGTGTACAATTTTTCTCTGCATCATATCTCTAATATAAGGATATTTCATTTCATCGTATTTCGATCCATTAGGAAACACTGGGTTCTCAAGGAGCTTTACTCACGGTTCTTGGTTATCATCATAGGATCCATCTCATGGTTAAGTAAATCTGTCAGAAGCTTGTGAAGCCACATTGCTTCGCA
>JASDQU010104068.1:309149-324118 GCA_032191745.1 Picea mariana
TTTAAGTCTTGTGGTAGTAGAAGATTTTCACCTTGAACAATTAGATGTAAAAACAACTTTTCTCCATGGGGATTTGGAGGAAGAGATTTATATGCAGTAGCCACAGGGGTATGAGGTCAAAGGGAAAGACAATTTGGTATGCAGGTTGAATAAGAGCTTGTATGGCCTAAAGTAAGATCCAAGGTAGTGTTATTTGAAGTTTAATAGGTTTATGACAGAACAGGGTTATAGTAGATGTCATTATGATCACTGTGTTTATTTTAAAAGGCTAGAAAATGGAAGTTGTAGAATCTTGTTATTGTATGTAGATGGCATGCTTGTTGTAGGGTCTAATATGTAGGATATAAATGTGCTCAAGACGAAATTAGCTAATTCATTTTTGATGAAGGATTTGGGTGCCGCAAAGAAAATCCTTGGTATGAGAATAACAAGAGACCGGAAAAATCACAAATTGACATTGTCTCAAGGTGAGTACATAGAGAAGGTGTTGGAGAGGTTTAGAATGCAGAATGCAAAACCAGTTAGTAAACCTTTGGCCAACCATTTCAAATTAACTAAGGAAATGTGTACCAAGACACAGGAGGAGATAGAATACATGTCTAGGGTCCCTTATTCATTAGCATTTGGCAGCTTGATGTATGTGATGGTTTTCATAAGACAAGATATTTCACATGGAGTGGGAGTTTTGAGCAGGTATATGAACAATCCAGGTAAAGAACATTGGGAGGAAGTAAAATGGATTCTCAGGTATTTGAGAGGCACTGCTACTCATGCATTATGTTTTGAAGGTTCATACTTTTCTCTACGGGGATATGTTGATTCAGATATGACAGGTGATCAATATAGCAGGAGGAGCACCACAGGGTATGTTTTTACTATAGATGGAACAACAGTAAGTTGGATTTTGAAACTGCAAAAGGTTGTTTCACTTTCAACAACAAAGGAAGAGTATGTTGTTCCTACAGATTATAGTAAAGAAATGATTTGGTTACAGAGGTTTATGGAGGAATTGGGAAAGAATCAGGAGAATAGCAGGTTGTACTGTGATAGTGAGGCTGCCATTCATCTTGCAAAGAACTCAGCCTTCCATTCAAATACTAAGAATACACATATCAGGTACTACTTCATATGATCCATATTGGAAGATAGACATTTGAAGTTGGAAAAGATACACACTATTGAGAATCCTACAGACATGTTAACAAAGGGAGTAAGCAGGGAGAAATTGAGTTCCTGCACAGTTTCAGTTGGTCTTCAAGAATGAAGATGAAGATGAGAAATTTTCCAGGTCCAAGAAGGATCATAGTCCATCATATACAATAGTGGTGGAGTTGTTGAGATCAGTCTCCAAGTGGGAGATTGTTGGTTGTGGAGCCTAACTATCTTCCTGGTCCAAAGGCCTTTATTTTCATTCGTGTTTATACCCCATGAAGACTTTACACCCAGGAATAATTTACACTCCTCCATGTGGGGGAGTGCAGAGGGGGGTTATCCCCTTTGCGGGGTCTAGGGGAAAGTGGGCCCCCGAAGGAAAATTTTCCTTGTAAATGTATATTGTAATTCATTGTAAATCTAGACCGTTCATTATAAGGTCGCAGATATGACGGTAGAAGTTATGTTAGGTTTTTTTTCTCTAGAAGGAAACCCTCTTTTATGAAGGAAATGTATTGAGGTTATGCATCATTCACGAATATTGTATTCAAAAAGAGGATACTGTGAGAGAAAGAAGAGGAAGTTACAACGTGTGTATTGTAGATTGTGTCCCTTCGTTTGTTGGATAATAATAAAGGAAGGACTTGAAAATTTCTCTGGTGGACATAGCCCACACTAGGTGAACCATGTATATATGTGTCTCTATTGTATTATGTATCTTCTGTGTTTTATTTCCACATTTATTTTATTTTATTTCTCCACGATCCTATTTTTATAACAACAACCTCTATATGTTTATCATTCTGTGGATGGAAAGCAGTTCTCCTCTTCAACCTGGTGTCTATCATTCTCCACAAGTTTGTCCAAAAATCCCCAAGGAATTGAGTCTCTCGATCCAAAATAATGGATGTGGGTAACCCAAAATGAACCCAAACATATTGACAAAAGACATTAGCAGTCTGATGAGCAGTGATATGATGTTTACATGGAATCAAGATACACATCTTTCTAAAACTATCCACTACTACATACAAATAGTCATGACCCCTTTTCGACATTGGTAAACCCCCTACAAAATCCATAGAGATAATCTTCCATGGATGGGATGGAACATGAAGTGGTGAGTATAGCCCCAATTTTCTATTAGTGGTTTTACAAGTAGAACACATCACACACCCCTTTACATATTTAGTTACAATTGCTTTCATCTGAGGCCGGTAAAAAAATCTTTGTAGATAATCCATAGTTTTTCCTACCCCAAAATGCCCAAACAGAAGAGAAGTGTGAGCTTCTCGTATTACATGGACTCATTCATTTGTAGAAATACATATATTTTCAAGATGGTAGAGTAGTTTTCCCTGCAGATAATAGTTCTCTACCTGTGCACCATGGGTTAGCTTCTCAAATACATCTTTAAAATATTCATCAATAGCATATTGTTCCACATATCTATCATGAGATAAAGAAGAATTATTCAAAACAATATAAGAAACAATAGGAGGTCTAGAAAGCATATCAACTACCTTATTACTTGTACCCTTTTTGTATTTGATTAACAAATGAAATTGTTGAAGAAAACCCATCCACTTGTAATGTTGAGATTGTTGTAGCTTGGTTTGTGCTTAGAGATACTATAAGAGTTGATGATCTGTATGTATGATTGTTTCCTTCCCTAACAAGTAGTTCTTCCATTTCTTTACACTTTGAACTAATGCATACAACTCTTTATCATATATATGATAGTTAACAACAACTTGGTTAAAAGTTTCAAAGTGGTAACAGATAGGCTTACGATATTGCATCAATACTGCACGCATGGCGTATCCACTGGAATCTATCTCGATCTCGAAAGGCTGTTGAAGATTTGGTAGTGCTAATACTGATGCGGTATTGATCTTTTCCTTCAAAGTGTCGAAGGCCTTTTGTTTCTTTCCTCCCCACTGAAAAATTTTCTTCACACCGGTTAAGGCATGCAAAGGAGATTCAATAAAAGAGAAGTTTGAAATGAATCTCCTCCAATACTGGACTGGACCCAAGAAGCTTCACATTTCGGTTACATTTTTGGGCTCAGGCTAGTTTACAATTACATCAATTTTGGAAGGATCAATTTTCAATTGTCCTCCTCCTACAATATGACCTAAGTACACAAGTGCAGTCTTGCCAAATTCACATTTGGACAATTTTACATACAAAATTTCCCTTTGCAAAGTATCTAATACTTTCTTTACATGCCTTACATGTTCATCCCAAGTCCCACTAAATATAAGAATTTCGTCTAAATATACAATTACAAAATCATCTAGAAATGGGTTGAATACATCATTCATCACACGCATGAAGTTTATCAGAGCATTGAAAAGACCAAACAACATAATTAACCACTCAAAAAATCCATGTTTGGTTTTAAAGGAAATTTTCCATGAATCTTGTTCTACAACCCTGATCTAATGGTATCCACTACGCAAATCCAACTTAGTGAAATAAAAAACATTATTTAGTTGATCAAGTAAATCATCTATACGAGGAAGAGGGCATTGATTTTTCACCGTGATTTTATTTAAGGCTTAATAATCGACACACATTCACCATGTTCCATCCTTATTTGTCACCATCACGATCGAAGAGCCACAAGGAGATGAGTTGGGTTTGATGACCCCTCGATCCAACAAGTCCTATACATGTTTCTTGATCTCTGTCATATCTACACTCGACATCTTATACATGCCCACATTAGGAAGGGGATAATCCTGCTGAATATGTATTCCATGTTTTATTTCCCTCTTAGGAGGTAATCCATCTAGTTCTTGAAAAATATCATCATACTTAGAAATGGTATCAATTAATTCTTTCTTATGAGAAGGATCACATCCTTGGAAATCTTAAGATGTTCCGACATCCTTTTCTCTTATGACCATGAGTACATATCTCTTATTAGTGTTTATGAGTCTCTTCATTTGTCCTACACAAACAAGTGTTGTGTTTACCCTCATTTTGTGGGCTCTAACAATATATTGCACTCCCCCTTTAGTAAGGTGATATTTGTTCTCATGACGAAAGAAGATTGCTTTTATATCATAAAGTTAAGGACTCCCCAACACTATGCCACATATATAAAGTGAAACAACATCCAAATCAACTTCATCAACTAATTTTGAAGCAATAGCAATTCTAACCCTACACTTCCTGGTAACATTCAGTTTTTATTTGTCGCATACCCAACGAAGAGGATAAGGCTTTGGATGTGGTTTTGTTTTAAGACCCAATTTTTTGACAAGTGCCTCAGATATTAAGTTTATTGGGGAACCTAGATCAAATAATGTATCTATCTTAGTGTTCTTAGATACAACTCTTATGTGAAGTAATTCATTCCTCTTTATTTCATCATCATGAGATTCATTATTGGAACTTGAACTAGCATGAAGGGAATCTTTACCTTGTACTCCAATTGTTGTGATATTTTCCTCATCTATTGAATCGGAATCAAGGTCTTGTTGCATTGTAGCAATGTTCTTTGTCTTCCCCTTTCCACCGAACTTCTTTGGTCTCTTCTCCAGTTGTAGTTTCCATCAGTGCTCATCGTCATGTCCATATTTCTTACAATGAGTGCAAGATGGCTTTCCTTCTCCCTTCCTTATGGTGGTGGTTTTTTTTCCTTCCTTTTAAACCTTTTAAACTTCTTATATGGGAAATTGGAAGGTTTCTTTGTGGGATCTTCTTGAACATGCGTTCCCCTGTTCTCAAGGTGAGTGGATTTCACACAAACTTAGTCAATACTGGTGGGGTTAAACAATAGTAAAGTATGACGAATATAATTGTAAAGTGTGCCAATATACTTCATTAACGTTCCATAAGAATCTAAAGGAATGTAAAATGAAATAGCTTTCTTCCTAAATTCTTCTATGAAACTTTGTACATTTTGGCCTTTACATTGTTTTAAAGTTTTCCATTCAATCATTGTTTTATGTAAATAACCCAATGGATAGAATTGATTCCTTATTGTTGATTTAAATTCTGACCATGAGGAAAGAAGATTACCACACTTACTTTTGTCTTGAAGTTTTCTATCCCACCATACGAGAGCAGTGCCTTCCAACCAAAGAGAGTCCAGTTGTACTTTAACTTCATCTTCATCAATATGTTGAACACAACAATACACTTCAACCTGCCAGGTCCATTTATCTAGCTTTTCAGGATTAGCATCTCCATTAAACATAGGTAAAGAAAATTTTACATCAAGATTTAATAATGGTTTCTTAAAAGAAGGTTTATGGCTAGAATGATGAGAATGATGAGAATGATCAGAGGAAGAAGAGATATAACTCGATGGTAAATATGGAGGTTCAGGAGGGTCTCCTCCATCCCCTTGATTCACTGAAGCATTTTCATCCGTTGGTCCTTCCTTTTTCTTCCCTTTCTTTTCCATTCTCTTCTCGTAATATCCATACATTTTCTCGACCATATTTGACATGCGATAGAAGACCATATGGAAGTTTTTCTCTTGTTCATCACTCTTGTCCTCTTCATCCATTTTCTTTCTTTGGGATGCACAGAAAATCTCTGGGTTGAAATTCTTAAATGTTCCTTCACCCTTTTTATGCTTGGCCCTAGTAAGCATTCACACTCAACAATTCAAGTCAAAGATGACTGCTCTGATACCAACATGATCCAAGATGTTTTCATTGATATGAATTATTAAAGAATTTTATTAAATTAGCATAAAATGAAGTGCGCCATAAAGAAGGAATAAATCAATAATGAAGAGACATATGTATCAAATCTTAACACAAAAACTTGATAAAGGATTTTTTCCCGGGTGGACTACCTCTCTGGGTCCTTCTCTCAAATGGGTAGGCCTTTTTATTAACTCAGCAAAAGAATTTGGAAAAATACATAAGTATACCTCATTCTGAAGTTAAGATACAGAATCTTTTCTCAGATTAGAAAAAAAATAGCACCACTGAATTTTTGGAGTCGAATTACCCAAAAATGATTGTCTCCACGCCTCGATCTGAGTCTAGCACTTTCAGGCCCATGAGAAGTTTTGTCTCGGTTTTTGTGCCTGCACCAGCAATAAATTCATGGGAAGACTTTTTCATTTTCCATTCCTCTTTCCATACATTCACGCTCCCTGGTTGGACCCCCGTGCTTTGGAAAAAATCAATTTCTAAATTAAATTTAGGGCGGATTTACCAACGAGGTTGTTTGGCCTGTTGGTTGGTGGATATATATTAAGGCACTTTGTTGGAGGAGGTTTTGGGGTCAAGCCTGCGGACCTCCATTTTAATACATTATGGGCTATATTTATATGTGTTATTTTTTGGGCATGTGCTAACTTTGGAGTATGGTTTGATATGGTGGATCCCACCAGATCTGGCTGTGAACTCTTGGTGGATAGTTATATATTTGGTGAACTGGGGGGTTGGCGCCAGCCAACGCCTTTTCCAATTTTGAAATTCGGTTGTTGGCCGTCCTTGGGAATTTTTCTGCTACCATGTGGTAGCCATTCATTGGCCCATGTCACCTTACTGCATGGTTATGCCACATCACCTCTTCCACATCATCTTTCCACATCACTTGTCGGGTGGTTGTACGTTCTGCCATGTGGTTGTATGGACTGCCACATGGCACTTTCCCATTATTCCACAGACTGACTGGAAAAGTCCAAAAATGAGTGACACATGGAAGCCTCTAGTGCTGCCATGTCATCATGATGACATCATGGTGACATCATCATGACACATGTCACCCTCTGCATGTACCACGCACCATGTACGAATGTTGATGCGATTCGTACTGATGTTGACGTCAGCAGTACGAATGTTGACTCATCCCTGTTGACTGGGCTAGGTTGACCAAAACTTTGACCGTGAATATATTTTGATCTGTAACTCTATCTGATGAGTCATTTACGTCGTTGGAAATCTTGTAATGTGCCCTTCGCGATGATACCAATTTCATTGTGTTTTGAGGACTTTGAATTTTTTCCCTTTCTTTATCTGCTAAGGCCATTCTAAGCTTCCTAAGATGGTTCTGTGAATTCTGACTTATCCTTAGACTTCTCTGGATCCTTTTTGGATCACCATGAGTTATATTTTATGATTAGTTACGATGTGGTATCTGTCCCAACCCATGACCATTTTATGCTTGACTTTTTTTTTTTTGGTTTATGATAAAGAATAAAGGTAGATATTTTTATACAGTGCTAGGATGGTTTCACTAGTTACATGATTACACCTACATTTCTTATTAACCTAGATTAGATTAGTTAGGGTAGGCTTTTTCATATTGCATTTGCATTGTATATATGTTGCACCACATGTCATGGTAGTGTAGTTGCATTTTTCTTAGATTTGCATACATATTTATGATTTACATATTTTATTTCCTACATCCTTGCATATTCGTATGTTACACTCATATGATTTTCATACTCATATGGATATGTTAGAGTAAAAATATTTTCGAGTTTTTCCTTAGTTTTCTGTAGTTGTCATTATTGAAATATGAAAAGGGGGTCATGAGTTACACCACCCCTCCAATAACAATAGCTTGCTTGAGTTTCTGTAGGAACAATTAATACCAAGAGATGTCGAGGTTCTCATGCATTCTATAGTGAGCACATGTCCCCATGTAGGAGCCAAATGTTACTCCCCAAGTCTCAGGGTAAAAAACATGCAGTGATGATGTCTCGAGGCCCGCAAGTAAAAAACATGAAGTGTTGATATCCTGATGTGTAGCACAACCCGCAAAGCCCCTTCATTTCACCACAATTCACCATCATCATCATTTCAACAGAGAAACATCCACTACACTACCTTGGATCTGAGAAGACAGTAGGTATTTCTTCATGAGGTAATAAGTTCAGTCGCATGGTAAGTGTCACTTTAATATTTGAATCATTTCAACATGTTCCAAAGACTCTTTTATTGATTATAAAATATTTTCTTGGAAATAATACATTTTTCCTTATTTCACCTTGGGGATTGACATGGTTTCCTAGTAAGTAGGTCACCCTCAGGAAAATGGTTGCTCCTAGGGGGTCTCCTTGAAGGGTCATTGTACCATTCCCACTCATACTTACCACTTTCCACACTTATTCCCCTTTGTTTCCTCATATTTTGGGTTTTTTTGGGCTCATTGACCCCTAGAAGGACTTGTACCTCATTTCATGGGAAGAAGGGGCTAAAGGCCCAGAGGTGTTATAGCTAGAAAAACTTAAAAGCCATAAATTATCCTTTCATATTCTCACCTTAATGTCCTGAGAGAAACAAAACGCTTCTCCATAAAATGAAGGACCTTTAAAACACATAATTAATCAATTTCCTGCTTGATGGGGGAATGAATTTTCGATTTCAATTTTTGGACCATAATAAATTAAAGGAAAGGGCTTGGGAAAATGTTGCATTTCAAATGAAGGATGCAACACACCCTCCACAAACGAACCCATAAATGAGACAATACAAACCCTTGATATTCCAAGGACCCCATGCCCAAAAGTCTTCCCCCAATCCACCTCATACTCATCACATGATCAGGATAGGGTCTTCATGGGAAACATTCATTGACTTGGGGATTCGCTTACCCAATAGGGCACCATGACACCCCTCCCATAGCTAAATTTGGAAAAACTTATAAGGTCTTTGAGCATTTATTTAATTTGAAAATGGGGGATTTGATGCACATGTTTTGGTGGTTCTTGTATTAAATTTGGCTTACTTGGCATGATACTTGTGACTTGTGGACCCTTGGAGGGAATACTTGTTTGTCTTTGCAGGATCTTTCCCACAATATGGACGCTAGAACCTACATGTGGAATACCATAGATGATGTACGTTGCACCTAGAGGATAGAGGACATTGTATTTGGAGGCTCCCTAGTATCGCTAGAGGATGAGGTTGCACCCTTATACACATGGACATTATCCTTTGCATACCTAGGCATCACTTATTAGCCCTTGATGTCACCTTAAATGGATAGGTTTTGATGGATGAGATGTTTTTGGAGGTGGCTTGATAGGAGGAGACCCATGGAAGGGAACTTTGTCACATTAGAGATTGACACATGGCCCTTGGACACCCAACGTCTCCCTCCCCATGCTTGATGTTGCACTTAGAGATTCTACATCATCCTTCCAGGGCATGATGTCACCCTTCTAGGGTTTTATTTCATGTAAATTTTTATTTTTATATCGTAAGGGAAAGTTAAAGGGGTCAACCCTCTTATATTTTGTTGTTCACATTTTTATGTGGACAAAAAGGGCAAGGTATCTCCATATAAATAGAGCACCTTGACATTTCATTTTATCATCACATTTTCTCACCTTTGTGAGAGACTAAGTCTAAAATTTTCTCCCTCTTGGGATATCTCTCTCTTCTACACTAGTGCACTATGCTTGTATGTTCAAGTGATGGATCTTCTTTGCCAATTTTTCGATGGTATTGTTGTAATTAGGATTTACTCTCTTGATATCTCAGTGAAGTAGTAAATTTCAGAAATATTGTTTCATGCTATTAATGTTTTATGGTGAAATGTATGTTTTCATGCTAGATGTATTGCTTGGTAAAACCCTAATAGAGGAGCATAAGTTCTTCCTCCTCTCACAAGGTTAATATTGTCTGAAATTTGTGAAGAAATCCTTGCTAGGGTTAAACTCCTAAATCCCTAAAGTTATAGCACTTTAAGATTTTTTGTCCTAGACACTTGATTGTGTTCTAGTTGAATTACCTAAGAAGGGAGAAAATTTTTAATCCTTCTCCTCAAGATTTAAACCCTAAGGCCCTAATGTACTAGAACCTTAAGGTTTAATCCCTACCTCTTAGCCTTTTCTAGCTTCATATCCAAACTTATTTCATTGTTGTTGTAAAGACTCTAGAATCCTCAAAGGCACTAATCTTCAAAAAGTGATCAACAAAATCTTAATTTCAATTCTCTCAAACTTCCTACTACCTTTATTAACTCTAACTTAAGATAATTGACTAATAAGTTTTCTGTTGTTGCAAAAGTTTTCTACAACCATCTTAACATAGTCTAATTTGTTGCATACATTGCTCTAATAGTGGTCAAATATACCCATAAAATTGCATCTAACAATTGGATAATGTTCTATTGAGTAAATGCTAAATTTTCATATTGAATTGTTGTAATTCTGAAGCGTGATTTTGGTTTTTTTAATAATTTATCTATCTTTATTGCACTATTGTAAAATGTTGCAATTTCATAACAACCATAGTGATTTTTACTTTTTGGTGTCTTAAAGAGGTATTTCTTTCATGCTTATACTTGGAAATCTTTATCTATTGTTATAAGTGTTATTTCTTTGGGTAGGTTCTCGAACCATATCATTACCTCTTATTTCTCCTTGACCTAGACCTTGACTTAGGTGATCAAGAGATGGGGTTGTAGGCTTGGATAACAAACTTGCTACATTGATCCCTTGAGGTCATCAAGGAAGCCTCTCATGTGGTGGACCTTCTCCATCACTAAAACGAGGGGATTTCTTACTAAGGTGACAGTGGTAGGATTTATTGTAGTTAAGAAAGATTTGGAAATCTTGTTTTGGGATTTGCACAAAACAAATCGTACAATTATAGTTCCAATTCCTGATCTTTTTCCTATTCACGATTTATGTAGAATACTTTTTCTCACCACATTTATGCCCCTTACTATAATTTCTGTCGCAATTGAAACATAGTCACTTTTATTTTATTATGATCCATTTGTTGAGGTGTAATGATTCTCATTTGTGTGAGCTTAGTAGAGGGAAAATGGTGCTCTCTATAATTATTAGTAGCCACCCTTCTAGTAGCCATAATTTGTTTTTCCACTTTCATTCCCATACCAAAATCATTCTCTAGGTATTTATGTTCAAAGAGACACACCTCATGTTGAATTTTCTCCTTTAAAGTGCCCATAAAGAGATCTAAAAAATTATCCTATGGAATTTTCTTTACTCCGACACTAAGCTTTTGGAGTTGTTGAATATTCTCTATAATTGGACATTTTTTCTGAATATTTATCAATTGAATAAAGAATGTATTTCACTTAATATCCCCATAATGTGGCATAACATCTTCCGTAAAAATGGGCCAAGAGATAATTGAGTCCTTTTCTCTTTCACAAAGCCATTTATACCAAACAAATTAGTCATTTTCTAACTACACAAATGCAATAGATACCTTTTGTGACCTTGGAACTCGGTGTATGTCAAAGAATTACTCCATCTAGAATATACATGTTATATGATCTTTACCATCAAACTTCCTTATATCGATCTTTGGAATGAAGTAGTTTATCGGTGTCGACTTGAAGCCCCGATTGTGTGGATCTTAGAGTAACGAATGATCATTATTATGAGATTTAGTATTTTTTCTTTACAAATATAACAAAATACTCCCCATATGTGATTGAGTCTCAACAACCGTTTTCTCCTTATTTTAATTATTTTCTTGGATCTCCATATCCTATTAGGGATCATCTGAAAGATCATATTTTCTAGGTCCTTGATGGATTTTTGTGATTCTTCCTTATTTTTATCCATGTTCTTTTCCATTTCATCCCTTTTATCGTCCATTTCCTTTTTAAGGTATTCCTGAGAATGTGATAAATCCACTCGCTTCAACATATTAAAACTCATTTCATCAACTTGGTTCTTTAATTGGGTTATCCTATTTTATAAGTCTTCGCTTTCTTCAGATGCCATGTTTGAGTTTTTATGAGTACAATTAGTTTTCTTTTATAACCCTTTAAACAATGTCTCCTAAATTGTAGTCCAAAAGGAACTAATAAATCTAGTGTCCATGTTTGAAATGATGCCCAATGGTATCCCAAAGTGCACCTAGACATGTTCAAAGGACATGTTTGATGCTTCTTTTCCTTTGATCATATTATTACAAGGAATAAGAATGAATATCTTCCTAGACCTGTCAACTACTACAAAAAAATAGTCATGTCTCTTCCTGGTTATTGGAAAACCACCCAAGCAATCCATGGAAATTCTTTCCTTATGTCGAGTGGGTACAGGTAGAGGATGGTATAGACCTTTCTTTATATTATTGGGTTTGTTGGCACAAAAAAGTATGCATCCTCCAATATACCAAGCTATATATTGTCTCATTCTAGGACAATACACATATCTGTGTAAGTTGGAAACGATCTTCCTAACCCCAAAATGTCCTACTATTGGGTATATGTTATATTTTTTGCATGTGTGTGGTTGGGCGGTTTTTGCTATTTTTAGTGGATTTTTCTATTTTTAGCGGTTTTCTAAATTAATCTTGGATTAAGGGATTAGGATTTTGGTATCTACAGAATACCTAAAAACATTGTATATATTGTATGGTGAATTGTGAAATTCGAGATAATGAATATAAGAAATCTTTTCCCTGGTTGAGGGTTTCTAGTATAAATCTATGTGTACTATGTGAATGAGCCATTGATTTATTTATTTTTGCTTAAGAATCTATATGCATTTCTTTACTTCACAGGTTTAAAACTTACCTTTGGTATTAGAGCTCATGTTTGGCTTCAGAGGGACGGCTTTGTTGTTGAGGGTTTGGCTCGGTCTTGATAGATCAAGTTTATCTTGGGTCTGTGATAAACCTGGGTTTAGTGGGAGCTTTTGCAGTGGAGATTCAATTGTAGAAGGATCAATGGCAAGCTCTTCTAGAATCGAGATAGAGAATTTCAACGGTAAAAATTTTTATCTATGGAAGCTCAAGATGGAGGACCTTCTTGCAGACAAAGAACAATGGATCGATGTGGATCCTGCTACACAGGCTACTGGTACACAACCTACTAGTACACCACCTACTAGTATGTCGAAGGAATATTGGGAGAATTTGTACAAAAGAGAAAGGAGTACTATTCGACTCTGTCTGGTAGATTCGGTGTTGTTGAATGTCTCGTGAAAATCTATAGCCAAGGAACTATGGGATAAGTTGGGGAATTTGTATCAATCAAAGTCCCTGGTAAATAAGTTGTTTCTTCGAAAGAAGTTGTATCATCTTAGGATGGAATATGGAGATTTTGTGATAGAACATCTAAGTTCCTTTAATACTCTTGTAAGTCAACTTGTATATGTTAATATTACGATTGCAGAAAAAGATAAGTGTATTGCATTGTTATGTTCTTTTCCAGACTCTTGGGATAATCTGGTTGTAGCAATAGGTAGTACCACTCAATCTACATTGAAGTATGACGATGTAGTTGCATCCTTGTTATCTGAAGAGATGAGGCAGAAAATCATGGATGGTCATAACACATATGCGTTATTTGTAAGAGTTCGTACCCAAGAAAAGAATCCTGGTAAGTCTTCGGGGGGGAGATATAAATCTACAAGTAGATACAAGTCTCCAGGAAAATCTTTGAGGAAATTCTAGAAGTGTGGTAAAACAGGGCATTATAAGAAAGATTGCAAGTTTAAAAATGTTGATAAACCAAAGGGATCTGATAGTACCTCTTCCACATAGTCAAAAACCTCCACTGAAGAAGGAGGTGATGTTTACCTAGAATCTACAGGTACACATGCAGACCGTGATGTATGGTTGATTGAATTAGGTGCATCATACCATATGACTCCTCACAGGGAGTGGTTCTCTGAATATAAAAAATACGATGGTGGTGATGTATTCCTAGGAGATGACTCGACAACCAAAATTATGGGACGTGGAAGGGTTAAGTTGTTGCTAAAATATGGAAGGATTAGAAATCTCTCTGGGGTTCTACACATTCCAAAACTAGCTAGGAGCCTAATATCTATAAGCAAGTTGGATGATGCAGAAGTGGATATTGTGTTTGCAAAGAAAAATTTCAAGATGGTACGAGGAGAAATGGTGTTTATGAGGGGAGTTCGGTGTGGAACTATGTACAAGTTGTTGTGAAACACTTATACTAATAGGTGTAACCGTTTTTTTGTCCATGAGAAGAGAGATGAAGGAGAAAAGAAAAATACAGTCCCTGAAAAGAAGACCATGTTGTGGCATCAAAGACTGAGGCATATTGGAGAAAAGGGCCTTTGAACACTACACGGTAAAGG
Source organism: Picea mariana (assembly GCA_032191745.1). Lineage (NCBI taxonomy): Eukaryota > Viridiplantae > Streptophyta > Pinopsida > Pinales > Pinaceae > Picea > Picea mariana. The sequence continues at coordinate 323,335 of JASDQU010104068.1, forward strand.
TATGGTTGAAGGTATGTCTAATTGCACTCTGGATTTTGATTTCTATGAACATTGCATATATGGTAAACAGAATTGAGTAAGATTCACATCTGGTGCTACAAGAGCAAAGGGGATCTTAGAGTTGATACACAGTGATGTGTTTGGACATGTTCTTGCTCCATCCCTAGGTAAATATGTGTATTATATTTCATACATAGATGATTTCTCAAGGAACACATGGATTTATTTTCTTAGAAATAAATTTGAGGTATTTGATAAATTAAAAGAGTTTAAGGCCCTGGTAGAAAATCAGACTAAGAAAAAAATAAAGGTATTAAGAACAGATAATGGTGGAGAATTCTGCGGAAATGAATTCGAAGAATTCTGTAAGAAGTGTGGTATAGAAAGGAAGAAGACTACTCCATGCACTCCTCAGTAGAATAGAGTTGCAGAAAGGATGAACAAGACATTGATGGAAAAATCAAGGAGCATGCTCAGTGGTGCCAAGTTAGGACAAGAATTATGGGCAGAGGTAGTGGGTACAACATGTTACCTGGTCAATCGATCACCTTCATCAGCGTTGGATGATGGAACTCCACACTAGGTATGGTCTGGAAAGAAACCCTCTCTTCAACATCTTAGAGTGTTTGGTTGTGATGTTTATGTACATGTTCCAAAGGAAAATAGGAGTAAGTTGAATAAAAAGGATGAAAAGTGTATCTTTATTGGTTATAAAGATGGTGTGAAAGGTTATAAGCTTTGGAACCTAGAAACCAAGAAGATTGTTTACAGTCAAGATGTTGTT
>JASDQU010104068.1:324218-334402 GCA_032191745.1 Picea mariana
ACTAGATTTATTTTATCTATTATTGTTTCTTTTGATCTTGAAGTGGAACAGATGGATGTGAAGACAACATTCCTACATGGGGATCTGGAAGAAGAAATCTACATGAAGCAACCAGAAGGCTTTGCAGTGAAGGGAAAGAAAGAGTTGGTCTGTAAGTTAAAGAAGTCACTATATGGTCTGAAGAAATCACCTAGGATGTGGTACCAAAATTTTGACACATACATCCTTGGATTGGGATTTGTGATAAGCAGGGATGATCACTGTGTATATTCCAAGAAGGTTGGTAATCACTTCATTTATGTAGTGTTGTATGTTGATGACATGTTGTTGGTAGGAAATAACATGGATTTTATCAAGGAGGTGAAATCGCAACTATCCTCCAAATTTGACATGAAGGATCTCAGTGTTGCTAACTTCATTATGGGAATGGAGATTAAAAGAGATCGTGCAAGCATGAAACTCTGGTTGAATCAGAGAAAATATGTTGAAACAATATTGCAAAGGTTTAATATGCATGGAAGTAAACTGGTCAAGGTTCCTATTCCTATAGGTGTAAATTTATCTGCAGATCACTGTCCCAAGACACAGGAAGAAGAAGAGGACATGTCCCATGTTCCATATGCCAGTGTAGTTGGCAGTTTGATGTATGAAATGGTCTGTACTAGACCGAACATTGCACATGCAGTGGGAGTTTTGAGCAGGTATATGTCAAAACCAGAGAAGGAGCATTGGATAACAGTAAAGAGGATATTCAGGTATTTGCGTGGCACTACCAATTATGGACTGTGCTACCAAGAAAGACCTGGATTGGACAGAGTAGTGGACATACATGGCTTTGTTGATGAAGACTGGGTTGGAGATCTGGATCGCAGAGGATCTACAAGTGGGTATGTGTTTAACCTATTTGGAGGAGCAATCAGTTGGATGAGAAAAAGATAGGACATAGTGGCACTCTCAACTACAGAAGCTGAATACATGGTAGCCACTCATGCAAGCAAAGAAGAAGTATGGTTACAGAGATTATGTTCACGTATTGGGTTGGTACAACAAGTAGTGAGATTATATTGTGACCGTTAGAGTGCAATATTCCTGGAAAAGAACCTAGCTTATCATTCGAAGAAAAAGCATATTGATGTTTAGTATCACTTTGTGAGAGACATGGTTGAGAAAAACAAGGTGTTGTTGGAAAAGGTTGAAACTTTGAAGAATGTTGCAAATTTATTGACAAAGTCTGTGAGCACAGAAAAGTTATCCTAGTGTAGAGTAACAATGGGCATTGTTTCCCTCTATTGTTGACTATATAACCATGTGTACCCCTGGATGCAAAGAAAACAACAAGTGGAGAATGTTGGGTATATATTATATTCTTTGCATGTGTGTGGTTGGGTGGTTTTTTCTATTTTTAGTGGATTTTGCTATTTTTAGCAGTTTTCTAAATTAATCTCAGATTAAGGGATTAGGGTTTTGGTATCTACGAAATACCTAAAAACATTGTATATATTGTATGATGGATGGTGAAATTCGAGATAATGGATATAAGAAAGGTTTTCCCCAGTTGAGGGTTTCCGGTATAAATCTATGTGTACTATGTGAATGAGCCATTGATTCATTTCTATTTTTCTTAAAAATCTATATGCATTGCTTTACTTCACAGGTTTAAAACTTACACCTACAACCTTGGAGGTGTGTTCCTCTATGATAAGCTACAATCTTTCACCTTTAGGAACATAGAGCTTGTCTATATTGTAGAGAAACCAGTTATGGATATGATAATTATCCTTAACGTCGCCTTGCTCTACATGAATTTGTTGTTGAGTTAATCTTGACTCATTCATAGATTAGATAAGATAACCTTGATATCTCCATTGATTGGTTTATTGTTGGTGGTTTACAAGCCCATGGTATTGTGTACCCATGGTATTTTCCCATGGTATTTGATGTGGTTAAGCCTATTTAAAGGCTTGAATAAATCTATTGTAAGATTCCTCAAGCGACCTAGTGTTTGAATAGCTTGGATAAGGTTAGTAAAGATATATATCTTGAGTGTTGGTTTTCCCAGTTAAGGATTTCAAGGGTAAACATTAGCTTTATGTGCTTGTTGATATTTCTACATGCATGGATTTTGTGTTGTCTTTAATATTTATCTCTCCAGAAATTAACATGGGGTATCAAATAAAGGAATACTTGGACTCTCTCAGGAGAGTGTTATGATGTCGAGATCCATGGTTGTGAGTTGTTAGTTTTGGTAAAGAAGCATGGAGTTGTTGGAAATGTTGAGATCAAGTCTAGATCCTATGAGATTTGATATATTTGTTATCGAATATACTAAGGTGTTTATATCTAGTGTATATTTGATACAAAACTATCATGAAGCCATGCTTGGGACATGCTATAGAGAAGTGGTGGAAAGAGCATTGCATGTTGGGAGGATGTGATTCAATGGTTTGATGAAAGAGGCAAAGTGAAACCAAATGGGGCGATTTTTCATGGGGTTCTTTCCACATGTAGTTGATTGGAATTGTTAGATGAAGGTAAACAATATTATGAATCAATGGTTAAATAATATGGTCTATTGTATTTGAAGCAACACTATGTGTGCATGGTTCATATTTTGGTCCATGAAAAGTGTTTGGAGACAGATTCATTTATAAAATTACTAAATGAATTGGCTCTCTCGAAAGTGAGAATAATTGGGAGTGCATGGATGATTTTCCTTAATGTCCCATCGTCAAAGCGAAGGGTGGACTTACCATTGATTCTTCCATAATTCAATCCATTTCTCACCTTTACAAAACCATCATGAATGTTTCCGAGATGAAGTCATTCCATATTCCCTTGAAACCAAAACTATAAATGATGTTGGCTTGAGATATGCTCTTGGTGATCTTGGCATGAGTTGCATGCGGTTGAGAGTAGATTTGGTTTCGTGGATGAGATAATGATAGGTTGGACAGGTTGATGTGAGAGTGGCAATGATAGTGATAGTGGTAGTGGCAATGGCAGTGGCATCGATAGTGGCAGTGATAGTGCCAGTGATTGTGGTAGTGACATTTGTTCTATAATTATATTTCAGTGTGATAGGACGAGGCAAGGAAAGGGTCTTGTAGCCTCCTTTCAGTTGGTGCCGGAGAATCAGGGAGTTATATATTTCTTCAGGTTGGATTCTTAGAACAAGGGGGTTGTATCCTCCCTTTGGTTAGATCCATAGAATTCATGGATTTGTAGCTTCCTTCAGGTCAGAGCCTAAGAATAGGGGGTTGTAGCCTCCTTCCAGTTGCAGCTAGAGAATTTGGAAGTTGGTGCTTCCTATGAATGGATTCTTGATATATATAAGAAAGAATTATGTGGTTTTCTCCCATTTGGGTTTCCACATAAATATTGGTGTACTGTGTATTTAATGTGATGTTTCTTATGATTATATTCTCATGATATATTGAATGCAATCATAGATGATACATTGATGATAAATTGTTGAACAATGTTGATAAAGTGAAAGAATATATATTGTGGTTAAAAGTGGTATAAATTTCTCATATTGATTCACCCTACCACTCAATATTCCAAAAATTGGTATCAGAGAAGGTTCTTTCAGGAAAAAGTTTGACCACTACAAGGAAGATCATGGAGAGAAACAATTTTTATAAGAATGGAATACCACAATTTGATGAAAATAACTATGCATTATGGAGAAGAAGGAAGAAAACTTGTGTACAAGAACATGTATTTGATGTTTGGAAATCATTAGTATATGGATACAAAGAGATTTCCGCTCCTCCAACAGAAAACGATGGAAAGAAACTCAATCAAAACAATTTGAGAGCTAAAAATGCCATCATGAATGGTTCGGTTGACTCAGTATATGTCAAGGTTATGCATTCTGATGCTGCAAAGGAGATATGGGACAAACTTTAGAATGTTTATGAAGAGGATGCCAAAGTCAAAGGAGCCAAGCTTCAAACTTACAGAGGTCAATTTGAACAACTGAAGATGAAAGAAGAGGAAGACTTTGCAGCCTAATTTCTACGAGTTGATGAAATAGTGAATGTCTACTAGTCATTGTTCAAATGGTACTAAGGTCTCTACCAATGATATTTGACCCGAAGATTTTGGACCTATAGGAAAGAGAAGACCTGGGTAGGATAAACATGGATGAGCTACATGGAATATTTACAGCTTATGAAATGAGGATAGAACAGGAAAATCCATCCACAAAAGAAGCATCTTTTAAATCATACAAAAGGAAAAAGAAGAAGAAAAAATGGCATGATTCAAATCCAAATTATAGTTGTAGTGATGATTCAAATGAGGGTGAAGAAATGGCCAACTTCGTAAGGAAGTTGAAGAAAGGAGCCAGAAAGTACAAAGGTATGATTCCCTTAAATTTTTTTGATTGTGGTAAAATTGGTCATTTGGGAAATAAGTGTCCTTATGATAAGAAATCAGAAAGTGATGAAGAGGAAGATCCCAAGAAAGAAAAGAAATATCAAAAGGGAAAAAAGAAATATAAAAGGAAAGTCTTCGAGAAAAACCTCTAATCAAGAGAAGATAGTTCTTCATTTAATGAAGACAATGAAAGTGACAATGACTCAGAGAAAGTACTCTTTATGGCTACGAAAAATAAGAAAAATGACAAAGAAGGTGAAGTGGATCTTGAGGAAGAACTAATCAATGCTTTAACTTAGCTAAATAAATAAATAAAGAAAAAAAAATCATTCAAAGAATAAAACATCCACTTGAGAACCCTACTTGAAGAAGGAAAAATAAAGGAAGAAGTAATGCAAATCCAGATGATAAAGAAAGAAAAAGAGTGTGAGAAGATTGAAAAGGAAATTGTGACATTGTGACACCATAAAGAAGATCATTCACTCCCAGCTATGTAAAAAAATTTTATCGTAATTTTTTTTATTATACTAACTTTGGAAAAAAGGCTACATGTTGCATGGCTTATGAAAGAAATGTTCAAACAAGAAAATGTTATGTGGCCCCACATGACATTGAATGCTACATGTGCCATAACTATGGACATGTATCTCGTGATTGTAGAAGCCTGTTAAATCCTCCCATGAAAGAAAATATTGATGACAGATACAATAAGGCTTGGAATAGAAGTGAAGAAAAATAATAGTAGGTAAATGAAGAACAGGTCCAACGAATCATACTTACAGGTTTTGCAATAGCACAAGATCATGATGACTTTACAAGAAAATAGAAAATTGTAATAATTTCATAAGATAATAAAGAAGAAGATGTTAGAACTCAAGATGATGACAGAATTCAAAGAGAGGATGAAGAGGAACATGTATCCATAGATGAAGAAGAACATTACTCTGCATCATAGCAGGTATTGTTCTGTGCCATTTGGCTTGGAGACTTCCAGTAAATATGAATATTGAACAAGAGGAGTCTATGCAATAGTTGATATAGATCAAAGAACTATCTTTCGAGTAGCTTGCATAGTTCTATAAGACATATTCAACGCATTCAGATAGTAGAAGTATAAAATGACAGATTGATTGGCTGATAAAGTTGTGTTCCCACATAGGTGTTAGTTGGCAGTTACACGAGAAAAGGTTTATGATTGTATTCAGGAAAATATATCTTCGGTACAATTTGTTATATACTTGCATAGTTTGGTTTGTATCTAGAGAATACGAGTGGAAACATTTGATATATGATGATCAGTTGCAGCTGTGAAGACTTCATGATAGTGTAGTGATAGATGGATCAACATTGTGGACAGTTGAGTAGCAGAGTCATGGATATTTTGTGACATATGTACATGAGATGGATTCATGAGGTTCTTAGCAGGTACAGAAAACACTTGTCGGATGCATAGCGACATATTTACAAGTGGAATTAGTTGAAATCAGTGAGTCACACAAAGGAAAGCAATGTAAGGCACAATGTAACCGAGAAAGTGAAACTGTCAATAAAAGCTATATGATCAAAAATAAATAATTGAATAGTATATTCAAGTGAACATGACAACTGAACGAAGAAATCAAATAATGAATGATTTTTATATATTTCAGTGAATTTCAATAGGAAGAACCAATAGACAATAAGTAGTACTGGAAGAGAGGAAAGGAAACATTTCACGGGTAGATCTACATCTTGTAGAGAATAAAAATCATTAGAGAGAGAGAGGAAGACCAGTAGCATGCAGTTAGAGGGAGACATACCCACAGGGGGGGATATTATTTTTCCAATGATTGGTTAAAGTAGGTACAGTTTTAGGAGGAGACATATCAATGAGGGGAATTAACCTTTGGTCAGAAAGGGAGAGAATGAATAGATGCATGAAGACAGGGGGAGAATACCTAAGGGGAGATACCCTTTTCCATTGATGTCAAAGGGGGAGATATAGAAACATTGATGAGGACAAATGGTCACAAGGGGAGCATGAGCATGAGTGTTTCCATGTCTAAGTGTTTCCATCAATGTTGGTGTTTCCATCAATGCCAAAAGGGGATATTGTTGGATAGTTGGTTTGGACAGTTGGTTGTCATTGATGTCAACCCTTGGAGAGTGATCTTGGAGATTGATGTCAACACTTAGAGATTGATGTCAACCCTTAGAGATTGATTTAACCCTTGGAGAGGTCTAGAGATTTTGGATAGCTGATTTAAATTTGTATGATCTATATTGATGATGATTTAGTTGGGTACATTTGATATAGTGTACATGTATCCCCGGAGGTGTGGTTATGGGACCCAAAGTTGTTTGAGGAATATGGACATGAAGGATAGTGAAATTGTAGGTAAAACACTCATATATGGATATTCATTTTCATTATTTTTTCGGTGATATGTGGTACACCACATGGTTTCTCACAATTAGGGAGATATGGCCTTGTAAAGTTGGAAGCCTCGAAGAGTGGGCAAGAATCCCCTAGCTGGTTACAAGTCTTGGTCAAAGGGTAAAGTGGTTGTAACAAGAAACTACTAAAATAAGGAAAGAGGTTACCTATAAAAAGTATCAATACACCTCAAGAGTCTCTCATTTGGACATACACACTTACATTGAATATCTATGTTATTAATGGTAAGGTCTAGTATTGTGATCTTTTGGCTAGTTTTTGGTGAGATATTTATGAAGTTGTGAAGGTATGAAGGAGCGAAATTTTTGGAGTTGTAGAAAAATAGTAACCCTAGTTTTCTAAGGTTGTATGCGGCCTGCATAAGTACAAGTCAAATACATATGCAAGCTACAGAAGGATAGTTCGCGTACATATGCAGGCTACAGGAGGACAGGTCTCATATCTGAGGAAAAGGTTTGAAAAGAATGTACGAATGAGTTGTAGCAAGGTTTGATGGTACAAAACAGTCTCAGATGGTATGCTTCAATTTTTCATGAGTAAAGGTATGTCTTTTATGTATTTTTTTTATGCTTGTATTATGGATGGTATGGAACATCCTTAAGGAACTTCTTGCAAGCCCTTGATGGTACATGGTTAGGATAATATTGTTACATGTTTGAGACATACTCTTGGTACTTGGTATATGGTTGTTATGGTTCATTGTTAGAGGCACATATTTTTTATATTGGCATATACTTGAAGCTTATATTATGGTACAGTGTATGGTACATTATTGATGTACATGGTTGTGTTACATGGTTGATACATGGTATGGTACATTTTTTATGTACATGGTTGATGGGCATGGTTGGCACATGATATGGTGTTGATATGCATGTACATGGTTGGTACATGGTTGATGATACAGGTTGTGGTATAGATTGATGATATGGTACATATGTACATGGTTGATCCACTATTTGGAACAGTTGTGGTGCATGGTTGATGCACGATTTGGTATAGGTGTTGGTGCATGGTTGGTGCACTTTTGTGGTACAAGTTGAAGTATGGTATAGGTTTGGTACATGGTATGGTACAGGAACATATCTTGTGATGGTATGTTCATGATCATGGTACATGCTTGGTAGAGTCATGTGTTGGTGATGTTGAGCATATGGTTTAAGATATGTTCTTGATGATCTTGGCAAGAGTTTCATCCAATTGAGAGGAGATCCAGTTTTGTGGATGAGACAGTAACATGTTGGATAGGTTGATGTGACAGTGAAAGTGACAGTGACAGTGACATTGGCAATGAAAGTGATAGATGCAGTGATAGTAACAGTGGTAGTGATAGTGGTAGTGACAGTGGCAGTGATTGTGGTAGTGACAGTTGGTCCAAACATATATTTTAGGGTGGCGGGATGGGGAAAGGAAAGTGGGTTGTAGCATCCTTCTGGTTAGTGTCGGAGAATCAAGGCATTGTAGCTTCCTTCAGGTTAGAGCCTGGGAATAGGGGGTTGTAGCCTCCTTCTAGTTGGAGCCATAGAATTCATGGATTTGTAGCCTCCCTCAGGTTGGATCTTGAGAATAGGGGGTTGTATCCTCTTTCTAGTTGTAGCTAGAGAATTTGGAAGTTCGTGATTACTATGAATGAATTATTGATATATATAAGAAAGAATTCAGTGGTCTTCTCCCATTTGGGTTTCCATGTAAATACTAGGGTACTATGAATTTGATGTGATGTTGCTTATGATTATATGCTCATGATATATTGAATACAATCATAGATGATACATTGATGATAAACTCTTGAAAATTGTTGATAAAGTGAAAGAATATATAGTATGGTTATACGTGGTTTAAAGTGCTCATATTGATTCACCCCCACTCTCAGTATTCCAACAATTGGTAACAGAGAAGGTTACTTTAGGAAATATTTTAACCAATGGAAGGAAGATCATGGAGAGAAAAAATTTGTAAAATAATGGAATACCACAGTTTGATGGAAACAACTATGCATTCTGGAGCAGAAGTATGAAAACATATGTACAAGCACAAGGATTTGATGTTTGGAAATCAATAGTAGATGGATACAAAGAGCCCTTCACTCCTCCAACAGATAACGATGGAAAGAAATTTGTCAAAACAATTTGAGGGCTAAAAATGCCATCTTGAATGGTTTGGTTGACTCAATATATTTCAAGGTTACGCATTGTGATTCTGCAAAGGAGATATGGGACAAACTTCATAATTTTTATGAAGTGGATGCCAAAGTCAAAGGGGCCAAGATTCAAACTTATAGAAGTCAATTTGAACAAATGAATATGAAAGAAGAGGAAGACATTGTAGCCTTGATGAAATAGTGAATTTTATTGAAGGTTTGGGAGAAGAAATGAATGAACATGTCATTGTTCAAAAGGTACTAAGGTCTCTAACAATGAGATTTGATTTGAAGATTTCATCCCTAGAGGAAAGACAAGACATGGGTATGATAAGCATGGATGAGCTACATGGAATATTTGTAGCTTATGGAATGAGGATAGAACAAGAAAATCCTTCCAAAAAAGAATCATCTTTTAAAGAATCTAAAAGGACAAAGAAGAAGAAAAAACCTGAGTCAAATCCAAATTACAATGGTAGATATCATTCATATGAGGATGAAGAAATGGACAACTTCGTAAGAAAGCTAAAGAAAGTAACCAACAAGTAGAAAGGTATGCTTCCCTTAAGATGTTTTAATTGTGGTAAAATTGGTCATTTGGCAAATAAGTGTCCTTATGCTAAGAAGACAGATAGTGATGAAGAGGAATATCCCAAGAAAGAAAAGAAATATCAAAAGGGAAACAAGAAAGATAAAATTAAATTCTTTAAGAAAAATCTCTACTCAAGACAAGACAGTGCTTCATCTGATGAAGATAATGAAAGCGACAGTGACTCAAAGAAAGTACTCTTTATGGCTATGGAAAATAAAAAAAATAATGAAGAAGTTGAAGTGGATATTGATGCAAAACTAATCAATGCTTTAACTAATCTAAAGAAAGAAAGGAATAAAAAAAAATCATTCAAAGAATAAAACATCCACTTGAGAACCCTACTTGAAGAAGGAAAAAAAAAGGAAGAAGTAATGCAGATCCAGATAATAAGGAAAGGAAAAGAGTGTGAGAATCCGAAAAAGGAAATCGTGACATTGAGAGATAAAGTCAACAAGCTTTGTTGGCATGTTTACAGGTAAAGTGTGCTTGTCATTGATGGCAAGAACAAAAGAAATGTTGGCAGGTTACAGGCAGAGTATGCATGGCCAGAACAACCGAGAACCAAAGCTCGAGAGACCAAAATTTGAGAAAGGCAGAATGTCCTAGGTTGGCACCAGAAGTCTTTTGGGAAG
>JASDQU010104069.1:60683-95366 GCA_032191745.1 Picea mariana
AAAAAAAAAACTTAAATCTACACGTAGTTACGTACTTTGAGGAGAAGTGAATGTGATAGTAATCGATGGCCTCTCAGATTATCAAAGATTTAAAGCTTTATTTGTTTGGGTTTGGTTATACACAAATGAATCCAGTTGGGCATCAAATCAGCAAAATTTTCAAAGTGTAAGCAGTCACGTATAGGTGGGTTAAAAAGCAAAAGACGTTGAAATAAAGATTCTGCAGAAGCAGAATTACTTGATGGACAAGTTCAATGGTTCCAGTGAAGATAAAGGATTGTGCAGATTTAATTCATGGACAAGTTGCATGGTTACAGTGAGGATAAAGGATTCTGCAGAATTAATTGATGGACAAGTTGGATGGTTGCATTGAAGATAGAGAGATAACACATTGCAGTTTTAACATTTTTCATTTTGTAAAAACAACATTTTTCATTTTGTAAAAACAAAGTCTTGGAAAATAGGGGTTGGTTAAATATTTTATTTTTTGGGTTTTTTTGGTCAGAATCTGGCTATGTAAATTTGGATAAAATGACTATTTTCTATTGTTTAAATTGTATTTTTGAATGTATAAATGAATTCAGCTGAAAAATCCACTCAAATCTACATATCCAACCATTCCTCAACAAATTTCAGATAAAATCAAACAAAAAAAAACAAAAAAAAGTCACAAGAAAACTGCCAAAAATTAAAACTTTTAAACTACCCTTTAAAAATATATCATAATAAAATAAAACCATAGGAACTCATGCATCAAAATCCCCTCATCAAATTATTTATTAATATAACATAAGAACTTTGGACCATCTTTTGCCACTATTAATTATTAATAACATAAGAACTTTGGACAATCTTTTGCCACACTAGTGAAATATTGAACGTGCTACTCTTGAGAGCAATAAAATAATACAACAAATGTCCGATTGCTGACACAGTAGGTGAGAGTTAAGAGTTAATGCAGAAGACAATAAAATAATACAACAAATATGTCCGATTGCTGACAAAGTAGGTGAGAGTTAGAGTTAATGTGAAAAACAATAAAATAATACAACGAATGTCCGATTGGTAAGTGCATTGCTTGTTGACAGTTCATCACTGGAAAATTTAAAGCTTTGGAGATCAAGGAAGTTCACCAAATTTGGAAAATTTTAAGCTTTGGAGATCAAGGAAGTTGGGGAGCTTTTGGTAATCAATGCAAAAAACTAAATCATCTCTTCTCTAAAAATACACAAGCTGGACCAAATGTAAAGCACTAGATGACAAAATACACAAGCTGGACCAAATGTAAAGCACTAGATGACTCAATGATGGCCTTAGAATGCTCCATATGTAGATAAATTTCTCTGCAGGCAAACTTGCTCAAAGCAATCGTTGCCTCTCCGAACATAGATAATTCTCTATGATCTAGATGTTTCACAAGGGGAAGGATGAGCGTGGTTTCTCTAGCAAGGAAGGTCTAAGCAAGGCATCCAATCAATTTTATGCAGGGAATCAAAAGTTGAGATTCAGAATCACCTTCTTATATAATTCTAAGAAGTTGATCAACATGAGAGTTGGTCTTAAAAGGAAGCTCTTCTCAATCAGGATACTCCTCTGCTACAGCGAAAATCTCCCTGATCACTACCATGGCACCTTTTTCCTTTTCTAATAATATTGCAATGCAAAGCATGGCCTTGGACTCCATTATACTTTTACAAGTATTTATGTTGTTCTTAGCAAGTTTCCAGAGAGCCTCAGCGGCCTCCGTCTTCATTAAGGCCTTTACTAATGGATCCTCGACTTCCTTGCCTTTCAAATTCAGGCCTGATAAAGAGGGCATTCCTATATCTCTATGGGTTGCATATTTGGTGCCATTATCATGTTGTTGATTTGGGGAATCACTATTATTATGCAGGAGGAGAGCATGAGGGTAACGCTGAGGCATTCTACAGATACATGCATTTGCTGCTGCCTCTGCCTCTGCCTCTTTGAGGAATTCTACAGATACATGCATTTGCTGCTGCCTCCGCCTCTTTCAGTGATCACAAGTCTTGGTCCTATCTGGTCCACTTTCTCAAGTCTTGGTCCTATCTGATGTAAAAAGTTTCCTTCACCATTTGGTCCACTTTCTCAATGATCATGTGTGTCAAATACAATATACCCCAAGCAAACTAGAAGACCGAAGTAACTCTGCAAAAATTAAGCTTCAGTAATTAAGTTTCCTTCACCATTTGGTCCACTTTCTCAATGATCATCTGTGTCAAATACAATATACCCCAGGCAAACTAGTAACTCTGCAAAAAATTAAGCTTCAGTAGTAATTATTCCAAGCCTTTTGCAAATTTGAACTCATTTATAATCTAAAATACACAAGTCTATACTTTGCAATTCTACCAACTATTTTATACTTGAATATGATTTCATAAGTAATTCAACATGTGAATTTTATCTTCTAAAATACTACTGAGCCCTTTCCAAATATGACTTGATTTATGATCTAATATAAACAAATCATCTTCTGTAATTTTACAAATCCTTTGCAAATATGATTAAATTTGTAATTCAATGTGTCTAGCTTATCTCAACGAATTATACTTGGTGCTGTTTTTATAGCTTATCAGATCAAAACTCAGATGTAAGTCAAAGAATGAACCCAATCCTCCACGCAGGAAGACAACAGGTATAGACCTCAACTTGATGGTGAGTCACAGCACTTCTCATATAGAGGCCAACTGAAGAATATCCAATCCCCTATGTGCTGCTTTGTATTGTTCAAGGAATGTCAATGCCCAAATTGTGAACTGTATGCCGAACATCAATCTGACCCTAGATGCAAAATGTGTTCCAGAGTTTTCCTAGGAAAATGCAAAGGTTACTTAAAAAACAACAATTATATTCAAAGGATTGTACGTACAAATTTATAAGAGAAGGAAAAATAAAGCAGTTGCCCAGCATAACATCTTCCCGAATAGTTAAAAAATGCTTCGAAGCAAAACATGTATGACATCATACAGCTTTTCAGGCATTGAAATACCGAAGGCTAAGAAAAAAGAGAGCATGAGAGAGAGTAGAGATTAATAGCCAAAAAATATCTACATGCAAAGAGACGAGTGCAAAATGCATCTTAAACAAGTCTAAAATGTAAATAAGATTGTTAAAAATCACCCAACCCAATGGAAACGGACCTAAACACTGTAGCCAAAACTCTGAATGCCTGCAGACCGATTATTCAAGGCAGAATCTTGAAATACAGGAATTACCTGCATACTGAAAGATGGTGAAATGCACTTAGATGCATCCATCTATTTTGGAATTTCATACTGTTTCGGGCATTGCAAGGATGCCCTAAGATACATGACTCTGTTCATAAGCAAACACCAATGTTCTGGAAATACAATATGAGGTTCTGGTTTTCAACTTACCTATTATAGATCTGATCAAATGGAAACATGTACCTGCAAGAAGAAACAAAATAGGATCTAACTTCGACATCCGGTAGGCCTGTTAGGAAATAATCCAGTTTGGGATAGAATATAAAGGTTTACAAAGAACGGCTATAAGAATTTCTGGATATTCACAACAGTCATGCGTCCCAGAGGTTCCTTGCAAAGAGAGAATTGTCAAAGGCAATCAATAAAATACAATAAGTTCCTTTCATATATCTATCTCAGAAACTTAAACATGGGACTGCTGAACAGAAAAAGACCCCCTAAGCAAATTGGAAGCTGCCGTACCCAATTTTGTCTTGATTAAGTGACTTCTGCTTCTGCATAGCACATGAGTTGATTCTCTAATGATTCTGTCATCCCCAAGCTGAACAGACCTACCCTGATCATCCTCTCCTGCTGTCTGTGAGCAACCATTAGAGAGCCTCTTTTTGTCTGAACATGACAGAGACTTTTGGATATTACTCCTTTGCATCTTTTCACAGACTAGGGCAGCCACCAGCAATTGTCACAAGACCATCATCAGATATTGAGCATTTTTGTATGCATAGCTTCTTCAGTGCTATGAACTTAGCGGAAATACAAGACATCTCCAAGTCCCCAACACACTATCACTGTTGCACGGTGCCATTCTTTCCAGCACAGGACAATTGGAAGGCAAGGCACTCAAACTCACAACCGAAGTAACAATGCCCATCAGAACAAGTTCCTGCAACTGAGGACGTTTGGTTGCAATGGAGAGTAATCCTTCCTTTTGGACTTGCCATTATCAAGGTGCAACTTTCTCAGTTTCCTACATCCATTGGCAACTGCATAAATACAATCAGATACCCTACTCATTTAAAATACTTTGAAACAGCCATCAAACCTCTATAATAACCTAAATGCATGTTTTCAATTTGCAATTCTGTGGGCTGTTGCAAGTTTCCAGTGCTTCATTCCAACATCTGATTCCAGTACCCAGAATTCCGTGACAAAATGAGCCTCCTTAGACACTTGGATCCCGATAATAGTGGGGCAAATAGCAGCGGTTGTAGACTTTTTTTCGAAATGATGGTCCCTTTCCAGCTTGTGACTTCCCAACCAGCGATGGAGATGTACGTTTGTTTTATGCCTTTTGTTAAAACAAAAATGTTTCACCTTTATTGAAGTTGATAACAAAAAACCAGAGCAGCTGGCCAGCATGCCATTCAGGTGTTGTGTTAGCGGACAAATGGACAGTGATTTGGGTGGAATTAAATCAACAACTTAAATTACGGAAAGGACACAAATTGGAACAGTTGGCAAGCATGTCAATATATCTTTCTCTATAGGATATAAGATGTGGATTGGTTGCACTTTTAAACGCTGAACATGTATATGCAAAATCATAGAATATGTATACGCATATTTATAAGAGAGATAGAATCCTTTTTCAAATCAAAATGGGCATCCTCAGTTTGATTAGTCAATTTGATTTTGAAAGTCGAGAAAATGACTAAGCACACAACTAAATCTAATTTTTTATTATTTTGTTAGTAATATTCATGAACTAATGCTCTTATTCCATGAAGTTGTGTCAGAAGGGAAAGGAAATGATCAAGTTGAGTTAGAATTTTGTTATTAATATTCATAAATTAATTCTCTTATCACATCAAGTTGTTGTGTTAGAAGGGAAAGGAAATGATCAAGTTGTGTTAGAATTGTGTTATTAATATTTATAAACAAAGGCTCTTATCACATCAAGTTGTGTTAGAAGGGAAAGGAAATGATCAAGTTGTGTTAAAATTGTGTTATTAATATTTATAAACAAATGTTCTTATCACATCAAGTTGTGTTAGAAGGGAAAGGAAATGATCAAGTTTTGTTAGAATTTTGTTAGCAATATTTACATCGAAAGGCGTACACCTATTGACAATGAGCATAATTAATGATCTTTTAACCTTATTTAACCTTAAACCCTAATTTGCTATGCATTGAAGATGCTGGCATATTCTTAGTCATCCTCCAAAATCAATGGGTCAGATTTATTGTTCATAATTTTCTTGCATTTATCAAGACGTCCGTTAACATGTTTACTTTTTAACATTTACTTAATCACATTAAAAAATTACTGAAAAGATATGTAATTGCCACGTTTAAATGATTAAGTAGGATTAAACCGTGCCATCTAAGTAAATGCTCACGTTCTACTTTTGAACCAGCCGTCTAATGCCCACGCGTTCCATTTATCAACCTAATATAGTCAAACGTTTCATATTACCACAGACAGATTACCAGACATTTTATATTGAAGGCATGCATTTTCAGCCAATACCTTTCGTCGTTCTCAGCCGCAAGTTAGCAACTATGCTAGTTATAAACTAATGTTCTTATCACATTAATGTTCTTATCACATCAAGTTGTATTAGAAGGAAAAGTGGTCAAGTTGTGTCAGAATGGAAAGGAACTGATACTAAAGAAAGTGTTCTTGAATTTTGAAATGCATATATATGTTTTTATTGTAGATTAGTAATTTAAGTAGTTATGGATTTTCTTTATATTGGTTTATATGTTTTTTTTCTCTATAGCTTGCTTTAGATTTTGCTATTGCATTCACAAGTGTCAAAAGGAAAGTGTTCTCAACCTCTTGATATGAAGTAGACTTTTAAACTTATTGTACCACTCACATCTCTAGGGACTTGGGACTTGTTGGAAAAATATGCAAAGAAAATTATAAATTCAATAAATATTCAAGTATGAAAATTTTCAAAATTAATAATAATGTTAAATCTAAGTATGTTAATTTTCATTAAAAAAACTAATTCAAAATAATGAAACTTATCCTAAATATTGAAAAAAATTAATAAAAAAAATATTAAAAGAAAAAAAAAAACCAACCACATATATATTCAACCTTTCAAAAATAAACCTAAAAAAGACAATATTATAAATAAATAAATAAATAAAAATAAAAACACAAATTTTTGGAGGCATCAATCTCCTCCGGTAGGTCCCCACTCCTTTTCTTGCAACGTTTTTTTTTGTCTCAGTTCCTCTGAACTTATAATTGTGGGAAGTTTTGTCATAAGCAAAGATCAGTTTCATAAGCAAGTTAGTATCATTTAGTCTTTTGCAACAGATCCAAAATTAAAATAAAACAGATTCGAAATTAAAATAATAAAATAAATCTAGATTCGTTATACTTGTTATAAACTTAATACATCCAAAAATGAATCTAAACAGGATCGAAAGAAAAATAAATCATGTTCATTTAAAATTTTAAAAGAGGATAAGATAAAATAAATCCATCTGTATTCAAAACTTGATTACTCTCCAATATCTGGATTTGATAGAGCGTGGCCACCAAGGATGATTATCTACATACAAGGCAGTTTGACATTTACTGTCATAGGAAGATTCACTACTCTCCCATTTTCAAGAACCCATGTTCTCCGTAACTGTTATTAACATTCCCCCATGAATCATGACTTCTGAGCTCACCTGTGGATTACTTATGGGTATGGGCTCACCTGTTGGTTGTTATGCATGTGATGGTACATAAATAATTGCAAGTCACATTGTATTTCAGTCGGCATTAATAATCTCTTCTTCCTCTTCTCCTTGTGGTCCGCCCATAAATAGGACTACTATTGAGAATACAGAGGATCTGTACTGCATATCAGAGGTGAGGTAAAGACCAAACGGCTCTCTACCCAAACTGTAAGCCCATTTTAGGCATATGAAATGATTTCCTTCTTTCACCTTCATATTACCTCCAATGTGTTGAAAAAACACAACCACCCAAACTTTTAATGTTCTTAAAAATAAAACACAGAACCACCCAAAACTTTTAATGTTCTTAAAAAAAAACACAGAACCGCCAATACTTTTAATGTTCTAAAAAAAGAGCCACCAACACTTTTAATGTTCTTAAACAACAGAACCACCAAAACCACCAACACTTTTGATGTTCTTAAAAACCAGAACCACCAAAACCACCAACACTTTTAATGTTCTTAAACAACAGAACCACAAAAACCACCAACACTTTTGATGTTCTTAGAAACCAGAACCACCAAAACCACCAACACTTTTGAAGGTGTTCCCCTAAAGAGTACAGACAGTATGTACACATCTCCATTTCAGCAGAAGGCAGGTAAAACAGCCAGATAATAAGATACTGTGCCGTGCAAATCCTTCACGGATCTACTCAGCAAAGAGTTACACACCTATCCTAAAGCTCCAGCGCAATTACTCCTATCACGTGATTCCATGTGAGTCTGACAACGTCCATTTAATTTCTCCTCAGTAGTCTAAATAATTACAGAATTCATACTCTAGCTATAGTATTCTTTCCTTACAGGTGTGACCGCAATTAAATGTGTTATGTCAAAAGAATTTAAAAATGGAGTTCTACTATCCCTGTCAGTATTCTATGATAAAAGTTGTTAGAATGTGCTCAAGTTCTCGGCCCCACTCCTTTCAGTGAATGTTACAATTTTTCTTTTATAAAATTGTCCTTCTGACAGCTTGCAAGAAAGTCTCTTGGCAGTCATCAGGACTTTCAATGTGCAGGATTTTTTTACTTGGCAGCCTAAGTACTTTCAATATGCAGGATTTTTTTTAATTAGACGTTATTAAAGAAAGATTTACAAAGTAATGAGCAAAATATGTGTATATGCGATGATGCTCAGAAAGCATACTTGTATTGTAAACATTTGGACTGTCATTCTTTGGCTTGTAAAACTCCATTGTATACAAACACATAGGTTATCCAGAGATGGAGAATATTTGCTGTAATTATTTCCATTATTCTGCTTTATTACAAAATGTTGGGACAACTTTTTCCTCCATGGCAAAAAATACATGCCACAGGTATGGGAACAACCATTATTCATTGTTGGCATTACATTTCCCAAACACCAAAAGCAGCACAGCTAACTACTAAAACTGGCCGAGACTCCACTTACTGTACAAGTGAGTGTCTGTGTGTTAGCAAAGAAAATGAGGGCATTAACCCACCCAAACCTACTACTATTCCATGTTAATCAGTATGTCCCTTGTAAAACATCGTCAGAAGAGACTTATTAAGAACAACAGCTTAAGAAACAGTATGGCTCTCTTCCTGGAAATAGAAATATGCTGAGACCCTGAGCCTTGGTGTCTGAGAAACTACATAACAAGTTAGACTTTAGACGTTAGCATTTCAGTCAGTTGGAAAGGCAAATCTACTGCTAGTAAGTCCATTCATGAGGCAAACTGATATCAGCGGACTGTGGCTGGACCTCTGAACAACTAGGATAAAATCCTAATTTCTGCTCATGCACGGGCCACATTTCTCCTCCCACTGCCTTTTGATGCTCGACTGCCCTCGTATAGACTGCAAAACAAACAAGAAATGTTTGTTTTGTTTATTTCCACTATCATAATATTGCTAAGCCCTAAATTATATCATATTTGTAAACCCTAGAAAATCATTCACCGGAAGAATCTGTCAGGTACTCGACGTCCAGAAACAAAGAAAAAAACAAAGACAAAGGCTTCTTACCGCGTCGATGAAGCGAAGTCTCTGACAAACCACATGGCTTCGACCGCAAGTCCTCAACATTAAGGTTCAAAGCCTGTACTATCCTTGCTGGAAGAAGAACTGTCGAGCAGGCTGCAATAAGAAAACAAGAATTAGTTTCTTTAATACCTCCCATTAAGACTCAAGAATCACTTTCCTTAATATATGCCATTAAAGCAAGAACTGGAGCTTCTGACTATCTGACGCGGGATTTTAGGGTTTGACGATTAAACTACCTGGCTTCTGCTTGACAGCGTGGCCATTATCCATCCTGCGCGGCAGAAACACACCAGTGCCTCCAGATTCACGCCCAGGTCCGTTGGAACCGAGAAATACAGCCCTCATTCCCGAACCACCTGCAATCTGCTGACCAGGAGGACACGCTGAGTAGATGCGGCTCGCTGGCTTAGCATGCCCGCACCTGTTCTGCCCTTGCTGGGTTTGTATTGTTTGTAGTCTGCCCTGTCTCGCTATCGATTGCTTCGCCTGCGGGTACTGATGATTCTAAAAACACACAAAACAACCAGACAACTGTAAGCTTAATGCCTCGCCTTACAAATCTTGGACACTGTTCAGAGAATAAAATTTCGAAAAAAACGAAGGCGTTAAGAGAAAAAACTAACTTGGTGAGCGGGAATTTTGCGATCCTCGGTCCTCGGACGAGGGTTCCAAGGCCTCTGCTGGCCGTGGTGAGAAGCATTATGACCGGAATCGAAGCCGGAAAACGCTGAGCTGACGTTCTGAAAGTCCGTAACGCTTTGACTCCACTGGAATTGAGATTCCCCTCCAGGAGCTAAGGTGAAGCCCTTCACCGGCGGTTTATACCTATCGGAGCTCTCAGGAACCAACATATTGAGTCGAACAACCTGGTCTGCAGCCATGTGGAACAATTCCCATGCATCGTCTCCCGCCACGTTGCTCGAAAGCCTAGAACCCTCAGTAGGCGAGCAACGACTCCTCCCCAGCCCACCGCTTAATGTAGATTGCGGTGACTTTGACATTTGATGCTGAAACAGAGTCAAACAAAACCAAAAACCTCAGGAGCGCATTCCAGGATTTCATGAAACCAAGAGCAAATAAAACTAAAACCACGAGCATACCTTCGCATTTCTATTGTCCACGAAAGCTCGTTGCTGCGACGAAGCCCAGTTCATGTCAGCATGAACGCCCAAGCCGACATCAACACCCTGCGGACAGTTTTCATCATCATCCAGCATCGCGTAAGCGAGCCGCTCGGCCAATCCAGCGATATAGTCGTCTTCTTCATCCGTTTCGCTCAGCCCCGCCGGGGGTGATTCCCCCGGGGAATCGACCTGAAAACCGACAGACCCCAAACCCCATTCGTAGGGAAGACGGCCATGGTCGAATCCGGAATTCTTCGGAAGGGGCGTGGCCTCGTCGCTGAGAAAATCAGACGGCAACCAAAACTCACCATCGACCAAGTTCGGCACAGCATAACCCCCTTCTTCACGCGCCATTAAAAACACCAAACCAGAGCTTCCAACAAGCTGGGAATAACCTGAAAACCGGCAACTGAACTCAAGAGCTCAAAATCCTCGAAAACTCTGTCCACACAGCTTGCGCAGCCAAGATAAGCGGAAATAAAGATCTTATGAACCCTAAACCTTCAGTCCTCTCCGACCCAAACACTGCACTGCAAATCGAAGAAGAGAAGACCGCTGCCTGCAGAAAGGGCGGAAATAGAGGAAGGAAGATTCAAAGAGAGAAACGATAACATAACATAACATGGAGTGTGGGCTCATCTTATTTTTAATTTAAGAAAAAAAGAGAAGGGAAAGCACATGTCCCCACAAACATGGGAACAAACCAAGACAGGGTACCCCGATATTCTCAATTTCAAATTTCGGTCTAATTTTCCCGTGACACGTGTAAAACCACTGCATGCCCCTTTACTTACCGTCCACACGGACCCCAACTCCGACCCCAACCCCAACAGAAACCCTACACGCATTAATTTATAATAATAATTGTTATAATAGTCCATACTCGGGAGAAAGTTTCTCCCTCCTTTTTTTATTTTATCGATTTCGACGTGCACGCCATTGAAGCGGGAAAATGTTTCTCGGCCACCGGCAAACGGACAAAATCAAATCCGCCGTGACGAGAAAACGACGGCACCGGCCAACGCCGGCGCTGTGTCGGGCCCGCCGCCCCTCCGCCTCCGCTCTGGACACGGACACAAATGATTTAAAAACGAAACGATAAAGGTTTAGGTAAATAAATTTCATCCTCGCGTTTCCCAATTTTAGCGGCGGTGGCGACGGGCACACAGGCTGACAACTATAAACCACCAGTTTGACGGCTCCTTACCACCGCTTTCACCGGCCGTGATTGCCAGTCTGAACACTTCCGAACAAATAAAGGTTCGACACCGACGATCGAATCCCGGCTCCTCTTTTCAAATTTCTAATTTTCCGTCATAAAGTATAATGATGAAAAGCAACTTTATTTTCGTTTTAAGTCAAAGAGTACTGTGTACCTCCCAACATGACAGACTTGACAACTACACCATCTTCTTTCTCTTCTTTTATTCATTCGTTTAAACCCTACCTTTCCTAAACCCTAGTTTTCAATTTTCAAATTACACGTCGTACATGGTCAAACATCGGTCCCACATGCCTCACTGGCAACCTTATTTCTTTTTATAACGCTGAGTTGGCACTCGGTTTTGCCTGGGTACTCTAGTATTTAATGTTCTGTAAATCCGTAGCTGCACCCTAATTGGCAGCGCAAAAGGCGGAACAGAGCACTCTGGTTAATTAATTGTAGCGTCAACTACATTTGACCTCAATTGAACAAACTCTAGTTACTTTTACCTTAATGGGAAAGAGCAAAAGGTGGAACATACCTTCCTAATTAAGATTTCACCTCAATCAAATAACCTCTACTTACTTTCACTAAGATTTCACCTCAATCAAATAACTTCTAGTTACTCCATGTTGAGCACGGAAGAAGTTAAACATCTCCATTAGACTACGTTGTAGAAAGTGTTTATGTGGGCAACAATAATATCTAATCTACCATTAGACTAGGGATAAAAGATAATGTTTCCTTTTGGTTCTCCAAGAGCCTGTTTTGAAAGAAGATCTGCATCCATATTGAAGTTCTTGTAAATGTGTTTAAAACTGATAAGATCGAAGCTTTTGATCAAGTCCCTTATCCTTGCTTTCCAACCCTCGATTGTGCAAACTTGAAGTCTGCCTCTATCCTTGCTTTCCAACCCTCGATTGTGCAAACTTGAAGTCTGCCTCTATTGGACAACTAGTCAATTACCACTTTTGAATCTCCCATGATTTGTAAACGTTGGATTGATATATGTAATGCCAACTTGAGTGTTTCCCATGCACCCATAAGCTATGTTTTTGTGTTGGTGCCTCTGTCACAGTTAAGAACCCATCTAATGACAGTAAAATCTGGAAATTTTAATACTCCTCCCGCTCCACATAATATGCCATCGATCTGGGCTGCCCCATCAAAACATGCGACTGTAATATTGCTCAACTGAGGAATCATGATATCTCTCAGGGGTCTATCCTTTTTTGGAGCATCGATGCTATTATGAAGCGCTTGAGACTTATAGATCACTGCTTGTAGTGAAGGAGTGCTTCCCTCGAATATCGCTCTGTTTCTTTTGATCCATATAAACCAGCAAATATGAGCAGCGATTGTCGATGGAACTCTCTTATCCTCATACCAGTTCTTGAAGCAATCCGCCAATGAATTACCATTCCATCTATTTTTATAACATTGATCTATACTCACCTTATCCCAAACTGACTTTGTGAAGGGGAAATATTGAAATAGATGATCAATGTTTTCAGATTCTTGATTACATAGGTAGCATAGGTCAGGGCCTTCCCATCCTCTGGATTGAAGGGTATCCCAAGTAAGAATTTTTCCTTCCACTGCCAGCCAAATAAAAAGTGTAATTTTTAATTGAATGTTCCATTTCCATAATGCTCTCCTCCAGCCTCCATATTTCCTCAGATTTTTTGTAGACAGTATGGCCCAATAGAATTTTTTTACAGTGGGAAATCTAAAGTTATCACCACCTATCCACATCAATATATCTTCGTTATCCTATAGGTATGCTCCATAGTCGATAAGGGCCTTTCTGAAAATTTCTCATTCAATGGCCAGATCACCAATAAGTCCCAAATCATTATTGTTAATCCAAGTAGAGGAAAAATGTTGTCTGTCATTATGCCTCATAGCTTGCGCCAAAGTATAAATATTCCGGTAATGGAGAGCAGATAAAAGATTTAATGAGAGGAATGAATTTTCCCCCATCCCAAGAATCTTGTCTTTTCCAAGGGCTATGAGTTGACCCAATCCCTGGTTCCAGCTTTACCAGTGGTTGATTAAATGTATCGATTTCAATAGCCCACCCCAAATTCTTAATGTTGCCTTATGTTGGAACAACTGTGACCTGAACTAATTTTTAATTGTTGTGTGATGGAGATACTTATCCTTCAAAACACGATGCCAAATCCCTGAATTTGTTAAAACTCTCCAAAGTGTGTTCTCAGCCAAGGCTTGTTTGAAATCATAGATATTTCGAAGGCCCTGTCCCCCATAAAGCTTTGGTAATGATATATGATCCCATTTGCAGAGATGGTAGTGATTTGTGTCGCGGTTTCCTTTCCAAAGGAAATTGACCATTAATTTCCTCATGGAATTTAAAACAGAGCATGGAATAACTGCTAAAGACAGCCAGTAGACAGGTTGGCTTTCTAACACTGATTTTAATAATGTGAGCCAGCCCCCAACGATAACCATCTGTAGCACCAGTTATCAATCTTTTAATCAACCAAATCTAGTCATCAACTCATTGTGGACCAGTCTTGAGATAATATCCAAGATTCTTGAAACCCGTGGCAAGATCAGAGAATTTGTAAGGAAACAAGGATTTGAAAGGAGATAAATCATGCTCTGATAGTCCTGCTTGAAGAATGGTGGACTTGGTAGCATTTATCTATAAGCTTGAAGCTAAACATAATGATTTTAATATCTTATCTATCTCCCACCATTCATGCAAAGTAGCATTAGTCATAATAATCACATCATCAACAAATTAAATATGGAGAATTTTAATGGTTCTAGAGACATTTATTGATCCAGAAATCCAGAAGGCTCCTCGGGTCCAGAAAATGCTCAAAAATGAAAGTTCTCAGAATTGGATGAAATCAATTCCATTGTGTCTGCCTCATCATGTTGATTCTGGCCATATATTCACTTCCTCAAACTGACATTACATGCGAAAGTTATCGCACTCTGATCGATCTCCCAAACATGCAAAAAGTCAACGTTGACGTGGAAGAGAAGCAAAATGCTGACTGGGTAGGTGACAAACGTGGTCCAATCGGTTGTTGACAAGTGGCACAGTCGAGGGAAAGTTAAATGGTGCCACGTGGCCCGGACATGGGTTGCCACGTGGCACCCCGTCATTCATTGGCAGATTGTAAAAGGAATGATGGACTACAGTGGAGTCGACCTCGAGACCTCTCGCATGGGGAGCGCTTTGGGTAGGTCAGTTTCCAACCCGCCACTATGAGACTTGTTACACCAAGGCCACATTAAAAAATCTAAAGTGTGAGTATGTTGTGAGCGGAGGCGAAAGGGCTGGGGCCTAGCCCCAACCTGCGATTACATTGCTACCATATGACCCACATGGAGGCGGTTCGACGCTCCATTCCAGGATAGGTGACAGGTGTAGGGATCCACGGTTATATACGCTACCACATGACCCACAGGCCAGTATTCGGGCACTATACTCCAACAACAAAGCTCGGCGCAGGGGCTATGAAATAGGGCGCACCTGATGCAATAAGACCCGGGGGTGATCAGCAGTTGGGCGCGCAGTTCGGGCTTCGGTCCTATTACATATTGACATGTGACCGGTGCTAGCAGAGGCTAGCACTTGGGCCATATTAAGCCATGTGACCTTGTATAAGGTATGCGCGCCCAGGCCAGAGGGGTTGGTTTTGATTTTTGCAACAAAGTGTATCTTTTTGCTATAGTTTTGGCCCAGATTGGGCGTTTTTGGAGATTTCTTGGCCATTTGGAGGGGGATTTGATCCCAAAAAGAGGCCAGATCTTTGTGGGAAGTTGGGCTTCTCCAAGTGAGCCTAAACACTATATAAACCAGGCTTATTGAGCTCGAGAGGTTACTTTGTATGTAGGGAATGTAAAAAAGAGTTTGAGTTAATGGCCCATTTCTCGTGTTTTGAGGGGCATTTAGTCATGTTTTGAGAGGAGATTATTGAGTCATGTGTGCATCTGCACAAGGAGGTCTTATACAACAGATCAAAAGCATGTTTGTAACATGAAGAGTCATTGTAAAGAGAACTTGAGCATTTAAAGATCAATAAAGAGGTCCTCCACTTGGAAGCAGGCCCAGAGACGTAGCCACACATTGGTGAACTCCGTTAACAAGTTCTTGTTGTCTATTTCTCTTTCTTATTGTTGTTATCTTCTCTTATTTGCATCATGGTCTATGATGGTTGAACTCTTTAATCATTCATGAGCATCCTGTTAATGTCAATTTGTTATTAATTCCTTCCATTTTTGGATCAAGTATTTTGGTATCAGAGCTTTTGGTTATTTTGGAAGGTTTAACAAGTGCATGATTGGATGCTCACAAGATCCAATCTCGGAGAGGAGAAGGATCATTGGTTGAATTCATTTTTGAGATAGAACGAGTTTTGAGGAAGAAAAGAATGCCTTCAAAAGGAGAAACTTCTCCACGAACCAAGAAATTCGAAGAAGCATTTTTCTCCATGTCAGAAATGGTCAAAGTGTTATATGATGATTTCTTGGAGAGAAAGAAACATGTTCTAGGAGAACTTTTCATGAAGGGAAAAAATGAAGGGAAAGGAGAATCTTCAAAGCCTCCTCCTTCACCACCATCTTCTCCTTCTTCTTCAAGTTCTACTTCGAATACTAGTTCTCGTTCTACAACATCTACCATACAAAAACAAACACATAAGCATAAGTCTAACATGCCTTTGTTAAAGCTTGATGTTAAGTTTGAGTTGTCTTTGTATGATGGAGAACTAAATGCGGAAAAGTTAGATAATTTGATAAGACAAATTGAAGTGTATTGCAGGATACAGAAAATCATAGATGAGGAGACTATGATCCAGCTTGCTAGTCTCAATATGGGAGGAACCGCCCTTGTGTGGTGGGAAAGCAGGACAAAACAGGATCTTAAAAAGTTCGGTAAGACTCTCTCTTAATGGCTTGATTTTACATATGCTTTACGAAAGCAATTTTATCCTCTAGCTTACATGCAACAGGCTATTATGTCATGGCAGAAATTTAGACAGTTAAAAGGACAAACTGTTCAAAGTTATACACAGGGGTTTCGAAAAAGAGCTTTATTGTTGGGAATACCACTGGATACTCAAGAGACATTGCTTAAGTATATAGGTGGTTTGCATAGTTATTTACGACATACCATTGTTATGTTTAATCCAACTAGTTTAGATGAGGTGTGTGTGCAAGCGACTCATCTTGAATCTAGAGGCAAGAATGTAAATGTTGATTTTGTAAAACCATTTAAACCTACTGAAGGAAAATTCAAAGGCAAGGGTAAAGAGAAGTTAAAAGGGAAGAAAACTAATACAGTGAAGAAGGAAAAACCTACATGCACTCATTGTAAGAAAGAAGGCCATAGTGAGGATCATTGCTGGATCCTTCACCAAGAATTGAAATCGACAAAGTTTGGAAATAAAGGGAAGCCAAAGACGACTGCAACAGCTCAAACAGATTTTGGGTCTGATTCAAGAGATAAAACCAAGATCACAGTCACAGGAATCAAAGGTAAAAATTCTGAATCTAGTACAAGTTCTTCAGTTCATTCTTTAAATGTTGATAATGAAGTTGATGAGGTCAAACAAACAGAACTTTTTCACATAAGAGTAATTTCCAAACATACAAAAATTGATACTCTATTTGAAAGTGGCTCACAAGTAAATTTGATATCAGAGACAATTGTTAAAAAGTTGGGATTAATCACTAAACCTCATAAGAAACCATATCCTTTAGGATGGATTCATAATGATAATCAATTGCAAGTGAATAGACAAGGTGTCCTAAAGTTTGCTATTAATTCACAGTTTATAGATGAGGTTGAGTTGGATGTGTTTCCACTAGATATATGTGGTATTGTACTTGGGAGTCCATATCTGTATGATAGAAAGGAAATATTCTATCATGAAGACAATAAGTATCAACTAACTAAAGATGGAAAATAGTATGTTGTAAGGGCTCATCAGAAGAAATTGAATCTATCACTAATCAACTCAGGGCAATTGAAGAGAATTGTAAATCTCAGTAACAGATATTTACTAATGGTTGTAAAAGCTAAAAACACTGTCGGAATTGATACTTTCAAAGATTGTGATACAAGGTTGAAAGATGACTTAGTTAGAAGTGTTTCTGACTATGATGATATATTTCAAGTCCGGAAAGGATTACCTCCAAAGAGACAAGTTGAACATGAGATACAGTTGCAACAGGATGTTCCTCTTCCTAACATTGGAATGTACAGGTTATCAGTTTTGGAAAATGCAAATATAAGAAACAAGTACAAGAGTTGGTTGAACAAGGGGTCATCAAACCAAGTGCTTCTCCATGTGGGTCACCTATCATCCTGGTGTCAAAGAAAGATGGCACATGGCGCATGTGCGTGGACTTCTGAGCCTTGAACAAGATCACGATAAAACATTGTTACTCTTTGCCTCACATTGATGATTTATTAGATCAATTGAAACATGTAGTTTATTTTACTAAGTTAGACTTAAGAATTGGTTACCATCAAATCAAAGTTGTTGAATAGGATATATGGAAAACTGCTTTTAAAACAAAACAAGGATTATTTGAATGGTTAGTGATGCCATTTGGGCTTACTAATGCACTTGCTACTTTTATGCGAGTGATGAACGATGTATTCAGGCCATTCATTGATGAGTTTGTAATAGTCTAGTTAGATGATATTCTTATTTTCAGTAAGGACCAGGGAAGAGCATGTCCAACATGTTAGGCAAATACTTTCAGTGTTGCAGAGAGAGAAACTTTTTGTAAAGTTGTCAAAATGTGAATTTGGCAAAACATCTATTGTATATTTGGGTTACATTGTAGGGGGTGGAGAGCTTAAGATTGATCCCTCTAAAGTTGAGGTCATTGTAAATTGGCCAAAGCCTACAAATGTAACTGAAGTAAAAAGCTTCATGGGAGCAACACAGTATTGGAGGAAGTTTATTGCAAACTTCTCTCTAATTGCATCACCTTTACATGCATTGACAAGTGTAAAAACGAGATTCTAGTGGGGAGGAAGCCAACAAAAGGCTTTCGATACTTTGAAAGTAAAGACTAGTACAACTCTTGTTCTGGCATTTCCAGATCTCCAACGGTCTTTTGAAATTGAAACCGATGCAAGTGACTATGCCATGGGGGCAGTACTGATGCAACACAGAAAGCCCATATGCTATCATTGTGAGACCTTCACTACAACAGTAATTAACTATCCAACCTATGATAAAGAATTGTATGCTTTAGTACAAAGTGTTAAAAAGTGGAAACATTACTTAATGGGCAAAGAAACAATAATACATATTGATCATCAACCATTACAGTATCTACAATCACAAACTAAGCTACAACAATCAAGGCATTTTAGATGGATGGGGTTTTTGCAGCAATTTCATTTGGTCATCAGATATAAAAAAGGTATTGATGATAAAGTTGTCGATATGTTATCAAGACCTCCTAGTACAATTGCTACAATCCTTAAGCACAATTCAATTACTCATGAAAGTTACATTGAACAATATGCTGAGGACAAAGATTTTAAGGAAGTCTATGCAACTTTAAGTCATGGTAAAAGAGTAGAGGAATTGAATTATCATATTAAAGACAAACTTTTTTATCATTTGGGCAAATCATGTATTCCAGAAAGTGAAAGAGTCCATGTAATCGGGGAGGCACATACTTCTCTTAAAGCAGAACATTTTGGTGTAGACAAAACAGTTGCTCAATTACAAAGATTTTGTTATTGGCCTCGAATGCATGAAAATGTGTTTAAGTATGTAAAAGGATGTACTATGTGTGCAATAAGCAAACCAAGTAACATAAAGCTAGGATTGTACACTCCACTTCCTATTCCTTCTAGACCATGGGAAAGTGTATCTATGGATTTTGTGGGGGGATTTCCTATGTCTAGAAAGGTCATGATTACTTGTATGTAGTTGTGGATAGGTTCAGCAAGATGTGTGTTCTAATTCCTTGTAAAAAACAAGTTACAGTTGAACAAATAGCTCAAATGTTCTTCGAAAATGTATGGATTCATTTTGGGTTACCTACTTCTATTGTATCTGATCAAGACTCCAGGTTCATGGGGAAATTTTGGTCAAGATTGTGGGAGCTTATCGACACTAGACTAAAGAAGAGCACGACATTTCATCCACAGACAGACGGACAGACAAAGGTGGTGAATAGAACAGTAGTGCATCTACTTCGGGCATATTACAACAAACATCCTAAGCTTTGGGATGAACATTTGTGTTATGTGCAACATGCGTATAATCAAGCCAAGCATTCTTCTACTCAGAGATCTCCATTTGAAACATGTTTGGGGTACTTGCCAAAATCTCCTTTGGATTTTGTCTTTGGGAAAGACATTGCAGCAGGAGGACACAGTGATGTGGACATGGCTACAAAGTTCATTAAACAAATCCAGTTGATTCATCAGGCAGTACAGGAACAGTTGGAGAAAATCCAAGCCAAGTACAAGGCGAGGCATGATATGCATCGATTTAATCATCAGTTCAAAGCAGGAGATCAAGTCTGGTTATACATCAGCAAGGAAAGGATGCAAGGAGAAGGTAAAAAGCTAAAACCAATTCGTTATGGTCCTTTAAAAATTTTAGACAAGATTGGTACTAATGCTTTCTAGTTAGAATTGCCTCCATATATGCAAATTTATTCAGTTGTAAATGTGGAAAAGTTGAGATTGTATGAACCTCCTATGATTGAGGATCAAGAAGAGAATGTTCAGATTCCTACCATAGAATATTTTTCTCCTGAGTATATGAATGAGTTGCAGGAAGACACCATTTTGGACAAAAGAGTTTGTACTTCTCGCAGGGGCGATGTGGAGTATCTTCGAGTGGGATTGAAGGGAACAAAGCCAAGTCAGGCCAAGTGGGTGGAGACTGGAAAAGTGAGGACACAGTATCCTCACTTATTTACCAACCGATACCAGACTTTTGGTGGTCCAAAAGCTTCCAAGTGGGGAGGAATGATCCAGGAGGCTCCTTAGGTCTAGAAAATGCTAAAAAATGAAAGTTCTCGGAATCGGATGAAAAAAATTCCATTGCGTCCGGCTCATCGTGTTGATTTCGGCCATATATTTACTTCCTCAAACTAACACCATATGCGAAAGTAATCACACTCTAATCGATTTCCCAAACAAGCAAAAAGTTAACAGGTCAATAGGCAAAAAGTCAATGCTGACGTCAGCATGATGTGGCATCATGACACATGGCAAAGAAACACCATGCTGACTAGGCAGGTGACAGAAGTGGTCCAATCAGGTGTTGACAAGTGGCACAGTCGAGGGCAAGTTAAACGGTGCCACATGGCTGAGACATGGGCTGCCACGTGGCACCTCGTCATTCGTTGGCAGATTGTAAAAGGAATGATGGACTCCAGTGGACTCGACCTCGAGACCTCTTGCATGGGGAGTGCTTTGGGTAGGCCGGTTTCCAACCCGCCAACATGAGACTTGTTACACCAAGGCCACATTAAAACATTTAAAGTGTGAGTATGGCCCCAGCGCGCGATTACATTGCTACCATACAACGCACATGCAGGCGGTTCGACGCTCCACTTCAGGATAGGCAATGAGTGCGGGGAGCCACAATTATATACGCTACCACATGATCCACAGGCTAGTATTCGGGCGCTATACTCCAGCAACAAAGCTCGATGTGGGGGCTACAGAATCGGGCGCACCTAATGCCATAAGACTCGTGGCGGTGATCAGCAGCTGGGCGTGCAGTTTGGGCTTCGGTCCTATTACATATTAACATGTGACCGGTGATAGCGGAGGTAAGGGCCAGCGTGCAGCCCCTAGGGAGCTGGTGCTTGGCCATATTAAACCATATGACCCTATATAAGGTGCGCGCGCCCATGCCAGAGGGGTTGGTTTTGATTTTTGCAACAAAGTGGATCTTTTTGCTATAGTTTTGGCCCAGATTGGACGTTTTTGGAGATTTCTTGGCCATTTGGAGGGGGATTTGCCTCTTGTTGGGATCATTTATACCCGCCAACTTCCCTTCTCTTTGACTTTCTTTTAATAATAAACTTAATCCTTCCATAACCAAAATGAAGAGTAAGGGGGATTAAGGGCACCCTTGCCTTAAACCTCTTCCGCTTTTAAAGAAGTTTGTGGCCTCTCCATTTATTAAAACTACAAATGTAGTTTAGACAACGCAACTCATGATCCAGTTTGTCACCTTTAATCCCAGACCTATTTGTAATAGAATCATCCTCAATAGATCCCAATTAATACAATCATAGGCTTTTTGAAGATCCAATTTTAAGACTAAGGATTTTATCTTCTCTTTTTTAATGTTGTGGAGGCACTCATGAACAGTTCCTATAACATCTTGGATCTGACGCCCTTGTAAAAATCCTAACTGCCTCTCAGAAAGCGATCTAGACAAGGTCGGCTTTATCCGATTTGCTATAATTTTTGAAATAATTTTATAGCAGAGATTGCACAGAGAGATTGGTCTGTAATCCCCAAAGGTAAGAGGCTTGTTTACTTTGGGAACTAAGGCAATGAAATTTGAATTTAAACCTCCTGAAATGTTGCCATTTAGTCTCGACTCTTCAACCATATTGAGAAGACCCCCCCCTCCCAACTAGATCAAAGAAGTGTAAAAATAATTCAACAATCCAGTCGTCCAGACCTGGACTCTTATTGATCTTGAATTTTGTTAATATATCTCTTAATTCCAC
This sequence comes from Picea mariana, assembly GCA_032191745.1. Lineage (NCBI taxonomy): Eukaryota > Viridiplantae > Streptophyta > Pinopsida > Pinales > Pinaceae > Picea > Picea mariana. The sequence goes on from JASDQU010104069.1 coordinate 82,686, forward strand.
AAATTGAATCGGTGCATACAATACCTCGGCTTCAACTTCTGTTATCATTCTAGAGAATTTTTCCGCCACTCCAACTTGATCTAAAGTAGATGGATCACCATGTTCCTTGAAGAAATGTTTAAAGTGTTTGACAGCTTCGGCTTTTATGTTCTTCTGTCATGAGTGTAAGTGTCCCTCATCATCCATGATCTCCCATATATATTTGTTATTTCGCCTGAAATTTGTGAAATTATAAAAAACTTTAGTATTTTGATCACTGCTACGAATCCATATGGCCCGGTTGCGTTGATGCCAAAGTTCTTCACTATAATTAATCAACCTGTTCCTTTCATGTTCCAAATTTTTTAATAGTCTTTCATCCTCAAGAGTAATAACACCTTCCAGAGTATTTTGTAACAGAGAATTTATATCCTTTTCCAAACCCCCGAGGTGAGCATTTGGCTCTTTATAACGAAGCTTTTTCCACTGCTTTGTAGTGTCCTTAAGATCCTTTAGCTTCCAAATTTGTCTTTTCTGTTTTCCTTCCTCTTCAAGATATTTTGGATCGTTCCATAATTCTTGAACCATTACCACAAATTCATGTTCCATTATCCATTGTGGATTAAGCTTGAAAGGATAGGCTTTAAAAGTAGGAGGCAGCTCCAACTGGAGAAGAATCGGGGCATGATTAGAAATGAAGGGGTATTCCACCCATGACCTATAGATGTCGACCCCAGATAGAAATTCCTCTGAGATGAGAAATCTGTCTAGTCTTTTGGCGATCCAATCAGCTCTGTTTCGACCATTTCTCCACGTAGGAACAACCTTCCCCGGGACCAGATCTATAAGATTTTTCTCTTGGAAGAATGTTTTAAAAAAATCTGCCAAATGTCCCACAGATGTAGTGCCTCCCCAAACCTCTCCCAAGAAAAGGGTCAAGTTGAGGTCGCCCACAATAATAAGATTCTTTTTTGCTAGTAAACCCGAGTCTACCACCTGTGTCCAAAACATTTTCCTCTCCAAACAGGGCCCGTATACATTTAAGAAGGAAACCTCCCTTTTGCTTGCTACACAAATCCATGTCAGTAAGATCTCACCACAGGTAAGAAACGAGACTAAATTGAACACATTTGGATCCCAAGTAACCAACAATCCACCGAAAGTTCCCTTCGAGTTAACAACACAACTAAACCAATTCGGCCTTAAAGTACACATACAATTTCTAGCTTTTTCATAATGAACCAGCGTTTCCTGAAAGAAAACAATATCATGATGCGTTTTATCAAGAACACTGCGTACAGAGGCTAATTTAAGGGTGCCTACGGTCCCTCTGAGGTTGAGAGATAGCATAATCATCACTTTTCCCGCGCCAGGTCCTTCACTGCTCTAAGTGCCCCACCATCTGTAGTAGAAGGAGTAGTAGAATCTAAAGAAGATAAGGTAGCAGACTTTTTGTGCGCGCTTCTAGTTTTAATAGGTGAATGTTCTATGCCCAAACCCCAAGACCAGACATATTCCTTCCCTGCCCCAGCAACAAGCAGATGCGACGTACTAACCTCCCCAACATCAGAAGAGGGATTTACAACATACTTACCAAGAAAGACAAGTAATTTAACAGTTGAATCTCGGTCTCGGATAAAAGGTAAAAAGGAGTCAAGGACAACGGAAAGAGTGGTATCATCTTCCTTTGGTTCCCGATATCCAGGTGGAGAAGTGGAATCTCCGATCTTTGGAAACTGGGACCCAATAGTGTGTTATGATAAGGAAGTACCCAAAAAATTAGTTGAGAGGGCTTGTGGTATAATTCCAGCACTATACTCAGCCTGGGTACAAGGAATAGTAGGAGGATCATCCCTCGGGGAAACATCCAATAAGGACGTCAATATCTCATAACACCCATAAAGTTCACTAGAAGGAATAAAGATCCCCCCATCTACAAATCGAGAATTCTCAGCATTTGACGTAGTGAGTTTTAACCAATCCTAGGAGTTTAGAGCTTCACGTTCCCAAAGAGACAAAGAGGAAAAGAGATTAGGACAAAAAGTGTTTAACTTACCCACTAACGAAACCAATGAATCTGGTGAGATGTCATCTCCATGTGCCAGGTGTAAGGGTCATGGATCGTAGAAACTAATGTCCGGGGAAGAATCTTGAGAGCCAGTCACATGAGTTGTTCCTTCTGGTTCATCATCCCAATCAACAATACCTTTGCAGTCGCGCCGCAAGTGGCTAGTGCTTCGGAAAAAGCTGCATATAAAGGGAACACCTAAGTAGTCCAGACGCTGAAGATAACGCCGACCTCTCCATTCAATCTCAAAGTTTTTTAGAAGCCCGAGATGGATATCCATTTCGACCATGACACGACCAATCTTCCTTGAAACCGCAGATAACGAAGCTTTATCAACCGAAATAAAAAGGACGATCCTATTTCCAATAGCCTGTAACACCCCTTCATTCCAAAAGTGCAATGGTAAACCTGGTAAGAGTACCCAAAAGTGTATGTGAGAAAAATACTCAGTATCTGGATCAAAGGCCACTCGCCACCTTTTTAACATGAGGCTACTGCCTCCATTAACCCATCTTTTCTCCAGTAAAAGCGATACATCCTCCGGAGACCTAAAAACGAAAACCTAACCATCCTTTAGTAAGGTAAAAAATCTCAGGGTTGTAGCCTAACAGTGGCACCTAGGCCTTTTCCAGCCAGACTGGAACAATTTCCTTCTGTAAGTTCCCATAAGATAACCTTCCAACCAAACCACAGAGTGTCATTCTACACGTTTCCTCCAATCCTATATCAAACCCAAGTACCATCTATTTCCATACCTTATTAGACTTCCACTGTCTTCTGTATTTCCATTGTGGTAATGTATTACAATCTGGCTTCCTACGGTAGCCAGAAAATCCTCCCTCTCTGCCTTCGAAACTCTATTTCCCCCCAGAAGTATGGTGTTGTACCTTCGGAAATGAGTCGGATAAACTAGGAAGGAAGTCTGTGTAAGAGGGTTGAATGTTATCACCTCCACAAAGGGGACGAGCACTATGGGAACACGCAGGAAGAGAAGACTCCTTCGTGATAGATGGAATAAGGTTCGGTGTTTGTTCCCCAGACTATCGATGGTATTGAAAAGATTGGCCTCCTGCCAAAGTCCTTCATCCACTTCTCCTATCAATCCTCAGACATCATCATTAATAGCTTCCAGTCGAGAAGGTGCCATTTAAAATCCACTTGAAATCCACTTGTAAATAGCCTAATAATCGAGTGTCACCTCGAACCAAAGACCAAATGTCAATAATATAAGAGAAGGTCACATGAGAGTCATTTAAGAAGTGAGTCCGCCTATAGGCTTCATTAAATTTCTAAACTCGGAAACAACTTGGTTCTTAGTTCCCCAGCTGGTAAACACAGTTTCCAAGATGGGAAATAAAGAGCAAAGGTTAATACACTGACACCACCCAAATACCATCATAATAGTCGAGCAACTCGTTTATGGCATCAAAACTCAGCTAAAAAACAGAGAGGTAAGCTACGAAACTTAGCTAATACAACAAGAAACTAAAGTCTTAAAAACCCACAGGGTAAGTATTTATCTAATTGAGCTCTTGGTTGCATAGTTTATATATACATTTGATCACGAGGTTGTGATTATCAATGTCCATTGTTAGCTAATGGGAACAAACCCTGAATGCTTAAGATGAACATAAAGGCTATGGTAGTGTTGGCTCATAGACTAGCTCAAAGTGATTATAAAATCATTTTCAATTTAGTTATAAGTACAGTGATAATGATGACGTTTAAGATAATAAGACTCTTGTTGAATGTGTCTCAAGTGTGTTGTATGAACCTCCTCAATAATTACTCTATTCATATCTCTTTTAGATACCATAGGATTAAATATAGGGACATGTGATGATGAAATTTGTCAATATTCAAGCCATAAGTGTGAAAAATATTTGTAAAATCTACAAACCAAGAGTATCAATGACCAAGCTTCCTTAGATGCATGGAGAACTAAAGCGTGAGAAAACAAGACCTCTAGTTAACCATAATAAAATTAGTGGTTAAGTGGTCAACCTAGTTCATGAGGGAAATAATGACCTTGCCCTCCATACGAATGAAGTCTTTGATCAATCATGCATGTTGGGTGCCAACTTTGACCCTTTCACTAGGTCCATTCATCTCCATTTTGATCCTAGTAACGTTTATTATTGCCCACTTCTATCTTATTAATGGAATAATGTGTACAAACAAGGTAATAAGTTGTCTTTTTGTGATTAACCCTTAGTTTTTCTTGTAAATGGTACTAAGAGCTATTTCTGCAGCAATTTGCCTAAAATTCAGCTATTACAGGAATTAACCTTGTTATATGAGTTATTACATGAATTGAACGTTAGCATACTTCCACTTTCTCATATGGAGAATTTCCACTTGGATGCAATTCATGGACATCATGAGATGGTAATTTACCTATTTTTCCATCTTCAAAGCATTCGACACCTAGTGGTCAACGTGTGGTCAAACTCAACAAAATGTTATAGGAAATTTGCGGCATTCAGCTGTAAATTTGCAAGGTTGTTCACAGAATCAGGAACTCAATGCCTAGGAGCGAGGAATCATGCTCAACCGGTCAGAGGATCAAGGATCCAACTCATGTGATCATGGAGAACTTATTTTAGGCACTAAAAAAAAGATCTAGGCAATCATTTTTGTAATCAATTTTTGAAAACAGAGTGTATGGAAAAGCACTCAAGTTGCTTCATGAATGTATAAAAGTGAGAAACATGGGATGTCGAAGTTAATGAATATATTGAGATTATGACTCAAGATAAATTGTAACTCTTGATTTGCGTTGAAGTTTAATACAATGGAGTTTTGAATTTAATTTATAAGTTAAATTTCTGACACAAACTGAGTTTTCTCTAAACACCATATCCTAGGAGCCCCCCCTGGTATGTGTTGTATTTCCATTTTTTTAGAATTACTTCTTATTAATTGCCTTCAATTTCTGTAGATTTCTCTAATTGTTGTAATTTCTTGTAGATTCACATTTGTTGTTATAATTTCATGTAGATTAAGAATTTGATTTTAAATAGTTTACATGCAATGTTACTCTAATTATGGTGATTAATGATTGCTTCAGATATTGATGTTAAAGACAATCATATACTTGAATGATCTTTCATCTATTGTGCCATACCAATAGTCATTACACAAATATATTTAGAGTTTGAATTGAGTCTGCAATTCCTTTATGCTTTTCTTATCAACACATTTATTTACTGCATTGAATAGATTAGTTTATTTTCAGTCAACCTTTTCACTCATATTCATAAGTATCCCTCTCTGATTTCAGAGCTTAGTTGACTAAAACAAAGTGTGTTTGCAAGTGAGCACACAAAATATTTACTTGTAATCCGAGTCCCTACCAATTGGCAGTCAAATCTAAGTGATTGTGATCAAGGGAATTAATTTATGTTTGTGAGTCTAGCACTTTACTGTTTAGATTTTAGTAGAAGTTTTTAGGAAATTTCAAGATTAGTTATGCACATATTGTGTATGTGCCTCATAAGTTTCCTTAACTGGATTGATCTAAAATGATAAGGAATCTAGACCAGTAGATCAACCCAACATTTTGGTGGTGTTGTCGGGGAGGCACTATAGGAATTTGTTTTAAAATTGTAAGTTTTTTGTTGTTTGCTTGATTTTCATTCTCTTACAATTTTGATTGTTAATTTTTGTTTGCATTTTAAGTTTTGATATGTGCATTTTTTACAGGGAGGAGTGAAAATGGTAAGATGATAGGTAAGAACCTGCACATTCGCTTTAGTGAGTATTCACAAGTCCTCATCATGCGTATATTGAATGCATAAACTAGTGAGGCCTAGAGATAATAAAGGTAGGTTTATTAAAATGGAAAAAGAAGTTGTTCAAGAAAAATAAAAAATCTCAGAAAGATCAACCCCCCCCGAAAAAACCACTTATCAAACCACCTTCACAACCATCCACTAAGCCACCTACTAAAACACTTGCTTCATCATCTTCAAAACCATCTACTAAGCCACCTACAAGAGCACCTGCTTCATCATCTTCAAAACCATCTACTAAGTCATCTATCCGACCACCTATTAAGACATCCACAAAACTCCCCACTATTAACTTGCTTGCAGGTACTAAAAAGGATACAAGGAAAAGGATTATTGTGGAAAGCTCAAAGCAGACTCAAACAAAAGATATCGATGAACCATTTGAAGTTTCAGAAGAAACACCAGAAGATTGGAGTAAACAGTTTTGGATCTTTTGGGACAATAAGATGGTTGATGAGGAATCTCATATTGGAGGAGGAGGAAGAATACAAAGAAGAGAAGGTGAAGGTGAAAGAGGACCAGGAGGTGTCGAAGAAAGACAAAGAATACCAAGAAGAGAAGGAGATGGATAAAGAAAAAGGATCCCAAAAGGAGGAAGCGAACGAGAAAGAGATTCAAATGAAGAAAGGAATAAAACAAGTGAAGAGGAAGAGGAAGTTACATTTGGTTTTCCAGTTTTAGATATACCTACTGAATTTGGAAATGAGTTAAAGATGAAAAATATTCCACCTTTCGTTTTGCCTAATTTCTATGGTATTCCTTCTGAAGATCCTGATGCATTTTTATTTGAATTTGATATTTTATACCGAACATATGGGTATACTAATGATGCTTACAAATTGTGATTGTTTCCTTCCACTCTGAAAGGAATTGCATTAAAGTGGTTTATGGGACTAGGTGAAAGTACAATAGCACATTGGGACACCATGTGGAAGATATTTCTTAAGAAATATTAAGCCTATTGCAAGCCAAGGGATTCAAAAGAAGACATTTTCAGGATGGCACAACAAGAAGAAGAAAACTTAGAGGACCACATAGAAAGATTTTTATACAATTTGAAAAATCGAAGCATAGTTCTTTAAATTTTGATCTTATTTGTACCATACTTTTAAAAGGCATTCGTGACGAATATATTGATATCCTTAATCTCATGGGTTATTGTGATATCTCATCCTTACCATTTGAAAAAATTGTTAATGTGTGCATAAAGTATTCCAGAGGAAAAGCCAAGGCTGGAAAAGGACAAGGAGATATTCTAACAAAGGGCACTAAAACTGCAACATGGAGTATTATTAAGGCAGAAATTGGTAACTGGCTAGAAAAAATTAAAATTGGGGCACATTAACTTCTCAATTTGATGCTTTTAATGCCAGGAAACGACAACAAGATGAAACTGTAGCTTTAGCCATTTTTTCTCCTGATTGTAGAGGGAAGCATCCTAAAAATGAATGTCCACTAAATAAGGTTCAGATTTGTGCAATTTGAGCAGAAAAGCACACGACAAAAAATTGTCCCTTGTTACCTAGATTGAAAAAGAATTACAAAGGGGAAAGTGAAGCAGCATAAACGCTTTACAACATAGCAACCAGGTGGTCTTAGTAGCCACGAGCAGGTATGTTTCAAGATCCTTCTCATCAATTTTATGGATTTCCTACTCAGACTTCTGCACAAACATCTTGGAGTGATCCCATGCCATCACAATCATGGCCTCCTCAACAAAACTATAATCAACCTTATCAACAAAATTTGAGAGGCAATAACCATGGTAATCAACCACCCTACAATTTTCAACAACAACAATATTCACCTCAAATCAACCACCACAATCTTATCCATGACAATCTTATCAACAACAACAATCTTACCCCCAACAAAAACAATATCAATCAAATCCACAATACCCACATCAACCATTTTCATTTCTTCCACCACCATCTTTATTAACTCAATCTCAACCTCTACAACTCCCTTTAACTCAACAACGCCCACGACCTACACCAATTCCTTCCTAGATAGTAGCAAATCCAAACCATCAAAAGGAAAAAGTTGTCTACAATATTGAAGTGGACAATTTTCCCACTCATGGTATTGCTCCTATAGTATTACAGGAATTTCTTGCATAATTACAGGAAACAAATGTGCGCTCGAGTAAGGTAATAAATCAGAAATCACCCATAATAATAGAAGAATAGGTAGAGGAAAATCGGTTGGATCAAAATAAAACAGTAGAAAAATTGTCAGTCACTCCACAGAAAAAAAATTCAACACTCTAAAACAACACCTTTTCTTAAATGATTACTGATAGAAAAGCAAGAAAAACTAGAAATCTTACTTGAACTTGATATTTTAGAAGAATTGAAAAATGTTTCCATAAAAATTCTTTTATTACAATCCATTAAAGAAATCCCAATATATGTTAAAACAATGAGGTAATTGTGTAATAAGAAGATTTCAAGAAAAAGAAAAGATCCTCAAACAATACAAGTGATTAGGAAACTAGCAAGCTTGATAGCCACTAAACTAATTTCAAAAAAGTATGTTGACCCTGGGATCCCAATAGTTACCATCTTTATCAACGACTTTGCTATCTTAAACACACTCATAGATCTAGGTGCAAAATTAAATGTAATGACATTAGAAACCATGCAAAATTTAAATATTGTCAGTCTTAGACCAACCCCTATTGTTGTTGAACTAACAGACATATCAAAGATTAAACTAGAGGGTATAGTCGAAGATATTATTGTTTCATTGGATTCATGGCAATACCCAACATATTTCATGATTCTTCAACCCAAATCTAATTTGGGTGGACATCCTCTCATCCTGGGTAGACCATGGTTGGCAACAACTGATGCCTACATTAGTTTTCTATCAAGAGATATGAGAATTACAAATGGATACAAAATAAAACACATCACACTTTACCCCCCAACTAAATCGGTTAATGAATTGGAACAAGTTAAATGGTTAGAAGAAATAGACACCAATAAAAAAATAATTCATCCAATTTTAACCATTGTACAATCTTTAACCTTAAAGAAAATCATTTCAATCATTTTATTTCTCATCCCTATTTTCCTCCGTATTTTAGGGGGCAAGCAGAAAATTATTAACCATCTGCATCTACATCATCTTCACAAGCTTTATCATCTTAGCATTTTTTTGTTGATTATCTTGTTGGGCAGAATTTTCAGGAGACATGCACAACAGATAGATTGACATCTTTATTTCAAACTGTGTTTCTTGTAAACTCTGTGACAAATTCCTATAATAAAATTATTGAAATTTTTCTCAGGAAACGCTTAAATATTAATCTGATCTTAATGAGTTACAACAGAAACAATTAATTTCTATTTTGCATAAATTTTCTAAAGATTTTACTTGGGAATACACTGACATGCAGGGTATCCATCTGGATACTTGCACACACACACACACACACACACACACACACACACACACACACACACACACACACAGAGGAAAATGTCAAACCAGTTCGACAACCACAAAGACGAATGAACCCAACCTTAAAACGCATTGTAAAAGGGGAGCTTAAAAAATTACTAGACATAGGTTTCATCTACCCTATATCAGATAGTCAATGGGTTTCACCCTTGTTAATAGTTCTCAAGAAAAATGGAAAATGGCGGGTATGTGTAGACTATTGAGAACTCAATAAAGCCACATTAAAAGACCACTTCCCTCTACCTTTCATAGACCAAGTACTGGAAACATTGACTGGAAAGAAATACTCTTCTTTCCTCGATGGTTTTAGTGGCTATAACCAAATAAGAATAGCACCTAAAGACCAAGACAAAATGACATTTACTTGTCCTTGGGGAACTTATGCCTACAAGGTATTACCCTTTGGAATGTGTAATGCACCTATTGGATTTCAAAGGGAATTTTTGGATATTTTTGTTGATTTAATAGATGATTGTGTAGAGATGTGTATGGACAACTTTTCAGTTTATGGAGATACTTTTGCGAAAGCCTTAGATAACCTGGAAAGAGTTTTAAATAGATGTTGAGAAACAAACCTTGCCTTAAGCAATGGAAAATGTTTTATGATGTATATTGAAGCTATTCTGCTTGGTCATCATGTTTCAACTGTAAGTATTAAGGTAGATCCAACAAAGATTGCAGTGATTGTTAATTTACCAACTCCATCCACTCAAAAGGATGCGAGGAGCTTCCTTGGTCACACACGGTACTATAGACAGATTATCATAAATTTTACTAGAATTGAATTTCCTTTATTTAAATTACTTGCAAAATAAGTCAAATTTTATTGGGATACTAACTGCCATGTTGTCTTCAATGCATTAAAATATTTTTTTTTTATGACTCTAGTATTGAGAGGACCCAATTGGACATTGTCCTTTCACATATCTATAGATGCATCTAAGAGAACAACAAGAGCGATTTTGGGACAGAAAGAATATCAACAATATTATGCAATTTATTTTGTCACTAAAAACCTAACTCATGTTGAACTCAACTATATTGTTACGAAAAAAGAATTTTTGGTAGTCGTTTATGCAAAAATAAATTTCGACATTACATTGCTGGATATGAGATTTTTGTGCATACCGACCATTCTGCATAATAACAATATGGCTTCTCCTATTGCAAGAATTTAATATCATTGTTTTAGATAGGTCAGGAAGGGAAAATATGGTAGCAGATTTCCTTTCTCGTATCAACAATCCCAGTGAGACCATTCCAGTAGTAGACACTTTTCCTGATGAAAATTTATTTGCAATTTTTGTTAAGTCTCCATGGTTTGCTGGCATTGTGAATTAGTTGTCCATAGGAAAATTTCCACCGCACTTTTCGGCAAAGGAAAAACAAAAGGTTATTAGGTCAAGTGCTAAATATTGTTGGATTGGAGGAGACCTTTTCTACATAGGATCAGATTTGATCATCCATTGATGTGTTAGAGAAGATGAAATTTTTGATATCTTGAAGGCTTTTCTTCATGAGCCTTGCGGTGGGCACTTTTTAGACAAAAGGATAGCCTACAAAATCCTTCAATTTTGGTACTATTGGCCCTCTTTTTCAAAGAACCAAACAATATGTGAGGAGATGTGACAGTTTCCAAAGGATGTGTCGTCCTGTTGCAGCCGATGAGATGCCACTTCAGTCTCAAGTCCTTGTAGAACCAATCAAGAAGTGGGATTTATACTTTCTAGGGCCCATTAATCCATCATAAAAAAGGAAGATGTATATTTTAGTTTGCACAGATTATGTTACCGAATTGGTTGAAACAATTTTTTTTCCATATGCTACTGATCAATCAGTAGTAATATTTTTGTTCGATTTGGGGTACTTAGAGAGATTGTTACTGACAAGAGGGAATAATTCACTTCAAAGTTAGTTCAGTATATTGTGCAACAATATAAAATCAGCCACAAGAAGTCCACGCCATATCATCCACAGGCTAATGGCCAAGTGGAATCTACAAATAAGGTTTTAGAAGGGATTTTGACAAAGACAATTTAGCTACATCGGACAGATTGGGTGAATAAACTTCCAGAAGATTTGTGGAAATACATAACTACATGGAAAAATGTTATTGGTCACACCCCTATGAACTGGTGTATGGAAAGAAGGTACTTCTCCCCATTGAGTTTTAGGTAAAGAATTTCAAAATTGCATAAGAATTAGGATTAAATTTGTCAGAAGCTCAACAACAACGAGTTTACAATTAAATGAGCTATATAAATTTTTCCAAGATGCACTGCAGAAAACCACTCTTGTATAAGAGTACTGAGCAAAATGGTACGACAAATTTATCAAGAAGAAGCAATTTAAAGACAATGATTGGGCCTTACTGTTCAATTCAAAATTCAAAAAATTCAAAGGTAATTTCACCACTCACTGGCTCGACCCCTATGAAGTTGACACGGTATTTGACAATGGCTCAATAAAGATCAAAACAATTGATGGTTCGGGAATTTTGTTTGTGGTCAAAGTCCATAGACTAAAATTCTACCATAAGCCGATGTTGTGAGATGAGTTTGTTTCCAGTTTACTTCAACAATCTAAGATGGAAGTCGTGAGTAAGGAGGGAAACTCTTTTACTCCTCTTTCATCTTGAATTTCATTTTCTTATATATATATATATATATATATATATATATATCAAGGTTCAGAATGTGAAAACCAGGTTCCAAATGCATCTTAATAGGAGCTCTGCTTGAAAACTAGGAAATTGGCTGGCAGAGTTCACTATTTCAACATTGTACAAGTTTCGTGCAAATTTTTCAGTGAACAATTAGTATAAATTAGTCACGTTTCAGTGATTAATGATCACAACAAAATTAGGGGGTGGCAGATGTAGGGGGAGTCATATATGATTCCGATGGACAAAAAGCAGTTGAATTTTCCTAGGGTCTGGGGAAAACAACCAACGACAGAGCAGAGACCCTAACAGTTTACATGGGGCTAAAACTAGCACATGAGCGAAGTATCCAAAACCTAATTGTAATAGGGGATTCTGAAATCGTTATAAAGGAGCTTCAAGGTCTCTCAACCTCAGCAAAGCACCCACTAAATGGTCTCAACTCACGAATAAATACCTCGAAGAAGTAGTTCACCAGCTTATGCTTCTTCCATATTCTCCAAGCTCAGAACACCAAGGCAGATAACCTAGCTAAAGCGGAAAAAGGCCTGGAACAAAGAAATCTAATCATCAACCAAGTCTCCTCTTATGTCTGGTTGCCTTAACTGTGTTATTTCTTTTCTCTCTTACACCCATTCTTAAGAACTGCTCTATTCAACCCTCTCTCCCTTTCCTAACCCCTTCTCCCTCTAGCCCTCCTCTCCCCC
>JASDQU010104069.1:105410-143906 GCA_032191745.1 Picea mariana
GAGAGAGAGAGAGAGAGAGAGAGAGAGAGAGAGAGAGAGAGAGAGAGAGAGATGATTTGCAGAAGCCTAGAGCAAGGAGTGCTCAAAAGGTTCCAGAGGAGAGAACTAAAAGAATACCAAAAGACTGGGCTCAAGAGGGAATCTCAGTGAGGTATTGTGTAGCAAGGTAGAAGAATTTTTACTGCAGAGGCCTTGTTGCAACTCACTATTGATTACGAGGAGAAGCTCAACGTTAGATGGATTGATGCATGAGGAAAAAGGAAGACCGGAGTGAAGATGATGTAGCAATTGAAGGCACATGATGAAAAGGTCATGAAGTTTTTCTACCCTGGGAGTCTAATGTAGGAGCAAAACCACCCTAAATCAATTCAAGATTTGTTAATCTTCCAGAATGCAGCGTGGCTAAGAGGATGAGATTTCCTCGTAGTTGATCAAGTTTGTTGTTATTTTGAGCATTTTTAGCGATATTGTGGAGATTATATCAGATCTTCAATGTTCCGATCCTCTTTTGATTTTGTTTAAATTGTAAACCTTCGGGCATTGGAAAGGTGGGGCTACACAATGTAATGTGAGGCCCAAGTGAGCGATTAGGCCCAAAGAGGTCTTAGATGTAATTCGAGCTCGATATAATAAGATTTTCATGTATTTTATGTACCCCTGTGTGTTCATGATTATGTGTTTCATAATGCATTTATGAATCATGTGTGTATAAATTTCATTGCGTATGAAAAAGAGAGACGTTGAATATGTGTTGCAGAAGAGAGGAAAAGTTATAATCGACGGAGGAAATATCGACCATCGATCATAGAATGGATCGATGGCGATCCTACGCTAAATAAACATTGTCGTGCTTAGAATCTAACCATCCACTTATCTAGAAGCTCGATGGTTATTGTGCATCAAACAAAAGGGAAAGTACGTGGTGATATACTTCGTTTTGAAGATCGGTGGCAAGAGTATAAGTGTTGTGATCTTGAGAACCAGGCGACCCCATTTGCAGAGAGTTTTGTCGACGTTAAAGTCGATCACTGGTATAGAAACTGTGAAGGTGCAACCATCCATCCTCGTGGGGAATCAATAATCATTGTTTATAGATGGGACCGAGAAAGGATTAATGTAGAGTTCATTGTTTAATGATGCCCAGTGGCACACCATTCCTAGCTGAATTCTTTCACCACTGAACCAGATTTAAAATGGAGGTTGTGTATCGAGTTGGGAAAAACCAAGATCGGTTATGAGTTTAGACCGGTTAACCATTGGTTTGGTCCATGGTTCCATACACATTAAGGTTTGGCGCCTGTGATGATGTGAAGAGGAGTGAGTCATGTAACGAGTATGTTGAAAGTGAGATTGAGGAGGATCATGACGAAGAAGGGACTCCATTTCATTTAGGGTGTATTGGTGGAGAAGTCAAGTTTTATTGTTGCACAGACTCAGTTGCAGTCTTTTTTCGTGAAATCCATGGGATTTAGCATTCAGCACCTAGTGGTCAACGCGTAGTCAAACTTGACAGATAGTTACATGAAATCCACGGGATTCAGCTGCAAATATGCAAGGTTGTTCACAAAATTGGGAACTCAATGCCTAGGAGAGAGGAATCATGCTTGACTAGTTAGAGGATCGAGGATCCAACTCTTGTAATCATGGAGAACTTATTTTAGGCACTAAAAAGTGGATCTATGCAATAATTTTTGTAATTAGTTTTTGAAAACAAAGTGTATGGAAAAGCACTCAAGTTGCTTCATGAATGCATAAAAGTGAGAAACATGGGATGTCGAAGTTAATGAATATATTGAGATTATGACTCAAGACAGATTGTAACTGCGAATTTGCGTTGGAGTTTAATACAAAGGAGTTTTGAATTTAATTTATGAGTTAATTTTTCATGCAGTCTAAGTTTTCTCTAAACAACATATCCCAGGAGGGCCCCTGGTATGTGTTGTATTTCCATAGTTATTTTAGAATCACTTCTAATCAATTTCCTTCATTTCCTGTAGATTTCTCTAATTGTCGTAATTTCCTGTAGATTCACATACGTTGTTATAATTTCCTGTAGATTAATAATTTGCATTTAAATAGTTTATAGGCAATGTTACTTCGATTATGGTGATTAATGATTGTTTCAGATATTGATGTTAAATACAATTAGATACTTGAATGGTCTTTCATCTACTTTTCCATACCAACAATCATCGCACAAATATATTTAGAGTTTGAACCAAGTCTGCAATTCCTTTCTGCTTTTCTTATCAACACATTTCTTTACTACATTGTACAGATTAGTTTATTTTCAATCATTCTTTTCACTCATATTCAAAAGTATCCCTCTCTAATTTCAGAGCTTAGTTGACTAAAACATAGTGTGTTTGCAAGTGACCACACATAGCGTTTACTTGTAATCTAAGTCCCAACCAATTGACAGTCAAATCTAAGTGATTGTGATCAAAGGAATTCATTTATGTTTGTGAGTCTGGCACTTTACTGTTTGGATTTTAGTAGAAGTATTTATGCAATTTCGAGATTATTTTTGCACATATTGTGCCCGTGCCTCATAAGTTTACCTACTCGGATTGATAGAAAATGTCGAGGAATATAGACAACTAGATCAACCCAAAAATGTTGGATATAGGGCCTGCTCTGCCCTTCCCACAAAATCCATCCATCTCTTTGAGTTTGATTGTTATAAGTATGTTGAATCATTGGATAGACTTCATAAAATTGGAAAATAACGTTTGCCCAACACAGTTTAAAATCTAATTGTTTAATCATCAATGTATCTATGCCAAGTGTTATCTTTGTTGTATAAATTGCACAGACAACCATTTGATATCAATCATATCCAATTCAAGATGGAGCATAATACCATTCTTTTATATATGCGCTTGCAAGACTTATGATGCTTGTGATATCTTGTTCTTCATTTGGTGGCGGAGATGAAAAAACAACCTCTTAATAATCCAGTCTCGAACATACCTATTATCAATTATATATAGATTTTTTAAATCAACTCCGAAAATAAAGATGTCCCCAAGCACACATAACTATTCTGGTAGCTCTGTATTGCTTGTTGCATATCTGTCAATTTTCTTCCACATACCAATAACCAGTTTAGCAATATGTTCTTTATAGATGGCTAGTTGTTGTTGGTTTGTCATGTTAACTACTCTATTGCTCCGATCCAAGTGATTCTTGTATGAAACAACAAGGGAGGTAACAACGAATTTATTTGAGCATTAAATGTTTATCAATGTTCTATCACACGTAGCTAAATGATAAAAATGTGAGGTAGACGATATCACATGATTTTGTATGTTTTCTTTATTTCATCCTCCTTCTACTTCGTTGCTCACACTAGGTAGGTATTGATCAATATTCTTGTTTTGATTTTTTTTTAAGGGGCATAAATCCAATACGTGGGTGCAAATCCACATAGTTGGTTGTTTTTGCAATTTTATTGTTTGCATGTCTACCTCTGCGAGCTAATATATTAGTATGATCATTGAGATTACTCCACCTTTTCATGAAAATACTACAACGTGTTTCTCCTGAGCTGTTACAATTCCGGTTGAACTGAAGAGGAGGAGCAAAATAGTTGTGATTGCCTGTAACCTTAGTTGGATTTAGAATTGGAATGAACTCCCCCCCATAATGAGATGTCTTAGAAATCTCCTTAAACTCATCTCCATGTAACTCATCCTCATCGTTTTTGTTATCATGGTCATCTTTATCCTCCTTAAAAAACTCCCCGTGGAAATCTTGATAGTTACCTTATGTAATTCTTTGTTGATTCTCATAATTTCATGGTTAAGTCTTGCTTCGAAATAATCAATTCCATGGTTAATTATTTCTAAGTTTTCTTTGAAAAGCATATTGTTAGGCTAACATTCTGAGTTGATAATTTTTTTTTACAGAGTTGGTAAGAAATACCATGGGCCAACGGAGAAAAACCACTTTGATACCACTTGCAGCAATCCAAAAGTAAATGGATATCAATAATATATATTATAATAATTTCTTGACATTCGTAAGGTACAAATGTACATGTATTTATACATGTAAGAGTTGAATGGTCATGTCGTTAAGAAAAGGTACAACCATAATAATTATAATATAAACATATACTATTAAGCAAAAAGTAATATATGTTTGGGTATATTACATCATGTGGCTTATTTAAACAATAAGAACCCTACATGGGAGGTTCTTAAAAAAAAATATTTAATGGTCCAGATCGGTGCAATTTATGTAAACTAAGCACATGAAACTATAAATCATCTAATTATGACATGTTCATTCACTAAAGAGATCTGGAAAGAGGTGGAATGCATGACAGGGCAAACACATGTATGTGAAGGAGGAAATGTATAAGATGCATTCAAAACTTGGTATTCCAAAAAGGGCACAAAGAAGATCAAATCCTTTTCCCTAAACATAGCTTGGGGAGTGTGGCTTGCTGGGAATATGGGATTAATTGAAGGAAAGGAGATTCTCCCTCTCAAATGTGTGATTCAGTCTCTTAGTATCACTAATGTTTTCCCAAAGGTGGAGGAAAAATAATCCATACATGAACTTAGAGAAGAGGTAATAAACAAGGCTCTCCCTTGGGCATACTTTGATGGAGCTTTGCAAGGAAATATAATGTAGGAGAAAAACCACCCCAAATCAATTCAATATTTGTCAATCTTCTAGAAGACAACGTGGCTGAGAGGACAAAATTTCCTTGTAGTTGATTAAGTTTGTTGTTATTTTGAGCGAATTTAGCGATATTGTGGAGATCAGATTGAATCTTCAATGATCTGATCATTTTTTGTTTTTGTTTAAATTGTAAATGTTCGAGCATTGGAAAGGGGGGACTGCACAATGTAATATCATGCCCAAGTGGGTGATCAGGCCCACATAGGTCTTAGATGTAAATCGAGCTCGATTTAATAAAAAAAATGAATGTGTGATTTGATTTTTTTGTATCTTTGATTTCCATCATTTTGTGTGCAAACCCTGCTATATTCATTTGAATGTGTGTTAGTGGCGAGTGTGATCGCAGACCTGTTGACTTTCTGTCAGTTGATAGAGGTACCAAATGTTGATATTTTGAAAATGAACAAAGAGGATGTAGTTTCGTCATCAAATCAGGACAGTGTTGGACTCGAGACAGTCTTGGATGATTTGATTCGTTGGGTGTCCAACGAAATGGTGGTCGACATAACCAAACCAGAGCAACAAATCGAAGGGTGAAGTTATCCAACTATCGATCATTGGAAGGATCGATGGTTGTTGCGAAGTCGAGTGATGAGTTTGAACAAAGATCGAAACTAGAAGGTGAACGTGAACCAATAACAGGGTGTTAGAAACCCATCATGATCTGAGTCTCCTCGAGATTCACATCAACCAAATAGGAACTGCTGAAGTGATATAAATTGAGTTTATTACATAAATAAGAGGATCGTTCGTTCCTGTGATGGGATAACGCAACTAACGTCCATGCTTAAAAGAGAGGTCCAGAGTGCTTAAAGCGAGGATCTAGATGTAGTTCTAATCCATGATCCTGTATATGGAAGAAGGTGGAGCGCCTAGTATTGAGAATAGAAAATGGTTCTAGCCTGGTGATGATTTGGGAAGGATGAGATTGAGGAACGATTGTGATGAAGTTCCTATGAGATTCACGAGACAGATCTGAAGGTGGGAATCCTTTGTAGATTCAGGTTGCATTCGACGAGGGAGATTGAGGAGTTTTGTTGTTGCCATGGACATTCCAGTCCATTTTGTGGGCCATAACTCACAGGTCCGAGGATCGAGATCTCAGAAAAATTGATTTGAAAGACCCCATAATTGGTCTTCATCAAGTGGTATCAGAGCGCGGGGAAATATTTCTTTGTGTGTGTGTGTGTGTGTGTGTGAGAGAGAGAGAGAGAGAGAGAGAGAGAGAGAGAGAGAGAGAGAGAGAGAGAGAGAGATGATTTGCAGAAGCCTAGAGCAAGGAGTGCTCAAAAGGTTCCAGAGGAGAGAACTAGAAGAATACCAAAAGACTGGGCTCAAGCGGGAATCTTAGTGAGGTATTTTGTAGCAAGGTAGAAGAATTTTTACTGCAGAGGCCTTGTTGCAGCTCACTATTGATTACGAGGAGAAGCTCAACGTTAGATGGATTGATGCATGAGGAAAAAGGAAGACCAAAGTGAAAATGATGTAGCAATTGAAGGCACACGATGAAAAGATCATGAAGTTTTTCTACCTTGGGAGTCTAATGCAGAAGCAAAACCACCCCAAATCAATTCAAGATTTGTTAATCTTCCATAAGGCAGCGTGGCTAAGAGGACGAGATTTCCTCGTAGTTGATTAAGTTTGTTGTTATTTTGAGCGTTTTTAGCGATATTGTGGAGATTATATCAGATCTTCAATGTTCCGATCCTCTTTTGATTTTGTTTAAATTGTAAACCTTCGGGCATTGGAAAGGCGGGGATACACAATGTAATATCAGGCCCAAGTGAGTGATTAGGCCCAAAGAGGTCTTAGATGTAATTCGAGCTCGATATCATAAGATTTTCATGTATTTTATGTACCCCTATGTGTTCATGATTATGTGTTTCATAATGCATTTATGAATCATGTGTGTATAAATTTCATTGAATATGAAAGAGAGAGACGTTGAATATGTGTTGCAGAAGAGAGGAAAAGTTATAATCGACAGAGGAAATATCGACCATCGATCATAGAATGGATCGATGGCGATCCTACACTAAATCAACATTGTCGTGCTTAGAATCTAACCATCCACTTATCTAGAAGCTCGATGGTTATTGTGCATCAAACAAAAGGGAAAATACGTGGTGATATACTTCGTTTTGAAGATCGGTGGCAAGAGTATAAGTGTTGCGATCTTAAGAACTAGGTGACCCCATTTGCAGAGAGTTTTGTCGACGTTAAAGTCGATCACTGGTATAGAAACTGTGAAGGTGCAACCATCCATCCTCGCGGGGAATCAATAATCATTGTTTATAGATGGGACCGAGAAAGGATTAATGTAGAGTTCGTTGTTTAACGATGCCCAGTGGCACACCATTCCTAGCTGAATTCTTTCACCACTGAACCGAATTTAAAATGGAGGTTGTGTATAGAGTTTGGAAAAACCAAGATCGGTTATGAGTTTAGACCAGTTAACCATTGGTTTGGTCCATGGTTCCATACACATTAAGGTTTGGCGCCTGTGATGATGTGAAGAGGAGCAAGTCATGTAACGAGTATGTCGACAGTGAGATCGAGGGGGATCATGACGAAGAAGGGACTCCATTTCATTCATGGTGTATTGGTGGAGAAGTCAAGTTTTATTGTTGCACAGACTCAGTTGTAGTCTTTTTTCGTGGGCCTCATAACCCACAGGTCCGAAGATCAAGTCTATTGAAATATCGATCTTTGTGAACCCCAGATTGGTCTTCATCAAAATCCCCCTAAAGGATGTGCAGGAGGAATTTTATAAATCTCCTCCACACACCATATTTCCTTCAAAGTAGGAATTGGACATGGATCTGACAATTTCTGTGAACTGATGGCAGTCAAATTACTTCTTCAACTCGCCTAAGTAAATGGGGTTCAACAAATTTAATTTTTTGTAACTCTCTCTTGGTCATTTAATGGATTAAAAAGTAAGCTCAAATCATAAATTACAGCTTACAACCCCTTTATGAGGATATACAAATGTAGATGACAACTTTTTCACATATCTCTTTATCTCACATATATAGGAACATGAATAGTGTAACTAATGGCCTTTCAAAAAGCTAGATTAAGATTGGAACATGGTACTTGGATTACTTCCATTCTATGAGATGGTCACTCCACATATTTTACACATACTCCTTGGATATAATAAAACACTTTTATTATTTTGAATGAGGACAGATAACGGTTATATTTTTTTCATATCACTATCTATATAACGTTTTGACGAAAGTAACAACATATTAATACATATACATGTTTTATGTAATTTTTGGGAAAGAAACTTCTTTTTATTATATACATAAAGTTAAGAAAGTATGAAAAGAATATCTACTTTAAATGATTGTTAAACACTTTTTCGAATAAAAGAAGGCATATAGCCATCAATTTTATTTATTATAAATAAAATTAAACACTCCCCCACACATATAAAACACATCATATAAAACTACTGTTATAAAAATCTCTTTCATACAATACATTATATTTATATATTAATATACATCTAGCATGTATAGATTGTATAACCTTTACACATAAACATATATAACGCATATAATATAAAACAAACATACATATATATTATATAACATATAACCTACATTACAAATACATATATTAAATATAATTATTAATATATATCTAACATATATTATTATAATATTAAAAAAATATATAACAACACAATAGATTATAGTAAATACATAAAATACATTGTAGTATAAACACATATTATACTTAGTATTATGATATTTACAATATATTATAATTATTCTCTCAATAATAATAATAATAACAATAATTTTACTTTTGTGTATAGGTTTTTGGCTCGATTGAGTTAATTTTCTTAATCAATAAAGATTCTCATTAAGGATTTAATTAACTCTTGATTCAAGTATTTTGAAAATTTTAATAAAATGTTTGATAAGCTTTATAAAAACTCTCCATTGAGCTAAATTGTTGGGTTGAATGAGGGTTTAAAATCTAAAAACCCAACTTCCATGTTATAAGATTTTCTGCACTTGCAACTTGTAAGGTGTGAAACCCTATATCTCATTCATTTTAGGTGGCAAAGTTGATGCAAGTGGATTCTTCATTGAATCCTCTATCCAATAACATATGATTTTCATGCTTTTGATTTCATATTATATTTTTAAATTATTTTATTTTAAAACTTATACTTAATTTTTTTCCACGGTCCTAAAAATGCTTGGAGAAAAATCAGTAACATAAAAACTACAAAACAAAAAAATTATAAAAATTATCTAGGATTCTTGTGGATGTTTTCTCTTCAAAAAACTAATTTTGTTTTTTCAATTTATGTAAATAGTAGGAAAAAAGTTGATGAGAACACAACATTGTAGAAAATGTGATTCAAATATTAATTGGTCGTCTTAGAAAAACAATACAAAATACAATTTTCCAAAAGAAAAAAATTAAATGGGGTCTTTTGTGTATATCAAAAGGCTCTTTCGACTAACACCTTCTGGAGATTATTAACAAAGCCAGGACTTTGGAGCACTGTAATTAGAGCTAAATATTTACATCATCTACCGGTCCATCTTTGGTTTAGATTTGCGGAGGCACATCCAGCAACCAGTTCACATACGTGGAAAAAACTCTCTGCCACACTCCCGATAATTTTAAAGTGGCTCTCGTGGGATCCCGGGGATGGTCGTTTGATTGAAGTTGGCCGTGACTGTATTCTGGATCTTGGCAGGAATGTGTTTCTCTCCACGTCTCTTCGAGCACATCTTCACAGCAAAAATATTGTATTTTTACATCAATTCTCCAGCACATCCATTACAGGCACCCTCGGCGACTCATGGCTGAGCGGATCGGATCTTCATCTAAATCTGGAACACAGGGCCGAATGGGATAATTTCTCCCAACTTCTCAAAGCATCTGGCATTTATCTGAAGTCAAAGGCGGACTCTCTTCTCTGGACGGGGGGCGATCGATCGGGCAGAATATCGGCAAAAAATGTTTATAATGCTCTGGCCGCCTTTTCTTGGAACTCTTCTATAGCATCCTGGAGACAGAGGATTTGGAAGGCCACTTGCCCCTTAAAATACAAATTGTTCTCGTGGCTCATGCTGGAAAATAAATTACTATTCTGGGATAATCTGCATGCGCAAGGCTGGGAGGGCCCAAGCCGTTGCTCGCTGTGTGCTCAAGACATTGAATCTTCGCTCCATGTTTTTGTGCTCTGCTCTTTCACCCGAGCGCTTTGGTCAGCAACTTCAGCTGCTCTAAAGATTCCTAATCATTGGAGTGGTATCAATATTCTATCTTGCTTCCAAAATTGGATTCACAATTCCAGCACTCTCTCCTTGCTTCCAATTCACATTTGCTAGCACGTCTGGCTGTCCAGAAACGACTCTATCTTCAACGATAAGAAGCCATCTATCCTCCACATTAGTTCTCTCATTTTGCCTGAAGCAAACAAACTTGTTAGGACAATACAAGTTAAGCCAACAGTTCGGCGGCCTCTCCACATTCCTTTGGACAGGGCGGTGGCCTAGTTTGATGGGGCCTCTCAACTGGGAGGCGCGCTTTGTGGAGCAGGGGGGAAAATAGTTTTAAATCCTCATTCGAGTATTATCTGGACTTTGAACTGCAGACAGGGTTCCAACACAAAGGCGGAGCTCATTGGTGCTTGGACCTCCCTAGTTTTGGCTAGTCGCCACACTGATGATTTGCTGCTCCTCGGTGAATCCAAGATCACTATTGATTGGTTGAACGGATTGGCAGACTTCCGAGTGGCAGCCCTTAATTGCTGGAAGGAACGGACCAAAGATGCTACTCTTCTCTTCAGAAAACTTACCTTCTAGCACATTTTCCGAGCAGAAAACAAAGAGGCTGACTCACTCTCCAAAAAAGCTCTGCACCTTCCACCGAGTCAAATTTTCTTTTCATTTTGGGAGGACGGTCATGAAGGCACTTCATATAAGATAAATCTTTGATTTGACTCCTTATTAGTATAAATTAGTACTTTGTCTGAATTTGCCGTATTTGTTGGGCCATAGATGGTTTTGATCCAAGTATTTGTGGAATTGGCTTGATCAGCTGATGTATTTGAAATCCGACATGTAAACTTTTATATCCTTTTGAATATAAAGAGCATTTTTTTCTCGTGAAAAAAAATGCTTATATATTTTGTTTTTGAAAATTATACATTGAACTAATTGATGAGAACAAAAGTCACTTGTTAACTTTTTCAAAATTTGCAAGTACAAGCATTTAATTAAATGCAATTTGACAAACTAAATCACATTAATATTTTTTGAAAAAAATATCGTTAGAAAGACAACACAATTCCCTAAAACTTATTTTTTTATTGCACATCAAAATTCACAAAGTGTATATGAGTTTTGAGGGCTTCAATTTAAAAATTATGTAAAATGTCAAATTTTTATCACTACATATCACTAAAAAATGTTACCCATCTTCATGGATTCACTCGAAAATGGGGAGATAGAAATTAAGCAACACTTTTTCCACATTGTGAATCATACTTGTGAAAAATGAGAGGTTGAATTTGTATACCAAAGATCGAGAATTAGTGTTTCATGAGGATTTAGTGAGAAGTATAGCAAGGTTGGCAAAGAAAATGATGCTAGCAAGACACACATAGTTAAGAGTAGAGTCAACGACACATCTAGATCTTGATACAGGCAGAAGGGACCAAACTCAATTGAGTATGCCAAATCCATGATACGAGACCTTCCATTTCACCACTAGCTCTAGTTATCATAATTTCTTACATTATTCTCATGAAAATTGGCACACAAAATGTAAACTTTTTGTCTCATATGTCCTTTGGTCTTATAGGCAATTTAATAATATCAATCAACAAAGTACCATTATATTTGTGGAATTGTAATGCACCAAATCTCACATTCATTTAACAAGTCAATGATATAACCTTGTGAAAAGGGTTATTAGTCCCTGCCAAAGGCTTGGGACTATAGCAATGAGTTTGCCTTTGACTATGTATTAATTTATTGTTGACTTTAAATTTATGTGCTATATCCAATGTGTAACATAGGAAATCAATATATGTATTTTTTTTAATAATAAAAAAATATATTTTTCTAAAATTTAATTGGCTGATATCTTTGAAGTGTTATTGTAGGCTTCACGTCATTCAATGTATAAAATTGATTGCACAATTAATAGATTTGACAGTTTGACAAGGAACTAAACTTCTTAAGTTTTTCAAGTGAAAAACTTGCCCAAAAAAATGGTGAATTTTCACAACCGTTTTGTGGAAAACTCGCCCGGAAAAAATGAGAATGATGGTTAATTTTCACAGCCGTTGGAGTGGCAGTGGCGGCATTAAACCTTTGGCGATTACACTTTTCCCGAGGTCATTTGTTCTGTGAGTTTTAATTACGGCAAAAGTTACCCACCACTAATAGATCTTGCGTGCGTGGAACGTTGAGTTGATACGTCTCTAAGTGGAATTAATAAATTTAATGTACTAAAAATTTAATGTAACAATTTAATAATTTTTGGAATTAATAAGTTTAATGTATGAAAAAATTAATGTATAAAAAATTTAATATTTTTATTTTTTATTTAATTAATTAAAAATTAAGTATTGTATTTAGATAATGATATTGCAAAATAAAGTTTACCAATTGTGATTAGACTTATTTGTTTTAGCTCATATCTATGAATTATTTTATTTATTATAAATTGATGCGTTATTTTACAAAATCTTAGTGCTAAATTTAAAGTATAAAAAAATTAATAATTTTTATTTATTGTCTATTTAATTAATTAAAAATTAAATATTGTATTTAGATAATTACTTTCACCATTTCAACAAGCTACTATTTATAAATATATTATTTTTATTTAAATTACCTTTAAAAACTTACATTCAGACTATTTAGTTAATAAAATGGAAATTAAGTAGGTCAAAATATGCTTAAGGGATAAAAGCTTCCAAGAAAAAAGTTACAATTGTATTCTTACACACAATAGACAAAAAATAATTGTCACCATAATGTGATCCTATGTGATTCATTTTAAAAGTTAAGACATTTTGGTTTTATTTGTGATTATGTAATAATTTGTTAAAATCTACATACATTGAATGGCGTGAAGCCTGCAATAACACATCAAAGATATTAGTCAATTAAATTTTAGAAAAATATGTTTTTTTATTATTTAAAAAAATACATATATTGATTTCTTATGTTACACATTGAATATAGCACATAAATTTAAAGTCAATAAACTAATAATCACCACATCTAAATATAAAAAGTTATACTATGTATTTATTATTATTCATTATTATTTATTATCTAATATATTATTTATTATTATATTTATAATATATTTATTATATTTATGAATATTATAGTTCCATTACTGTTCATTATACATTTTGAATAACAAACAACCCTCAATTATTATCTTTTGACAAAAAATATTCATTACTTTTGCATTTAGTTATATTAAGTTTCATTGTTAAACATGTATTTCCCAACTAACTCGGCAGGGACTGCGTTGCCATGCAACTCTTTTTAAATCAAACATCTTGAAATTGAGACTAAAAGCATTATTACTCTAGAAGAGATAAAACAACATAACCTCTTATGATTTAGCTTTCAAAAAAAGCCATATTGAAAAGCGATTATGCGAATAACATGCATAAATAAATATAACAAGTGATAATTACACTAATCATCTTTCCTTTGTGACCATCATCAATGTTACATGACTCTTGTTTGAAACTTTGACGATCAAACATTAACTTGAAATTAATCCTTTCAAGTTAATGTTTATTCAACTTATAAATATCTAAGTGCCTTCACAAACTTTCAACCTTCAATAGCAGGACACATCAAATCTGTATCATTACAAAATATACCTTCAATGATATGAGACACCATATATATATATAAAATAACTTTTCTAATTTAATTCTATATAAATCAAAATAAGGTAGAATAAGGTAGAAGACATGAACAATCCTATGTGGTGGTTAATATAAGTGGTAAACACTATATCATCACAAAATATACGTTTAATGATATAAGACACTATATATATTTATTAGAGAAATAAATTTTCTAATTTAATTCTATATAAATCAAAACAAGGTAGAAGACATCGACAATCTTATGTGGTGGTTAATATAAATGTTTCAAAATAAGGTATAAGACATGGACAATTCTATGTGGTGGTTAATATGTCTGGAGAAGCAACAAAGAGTTGGAGTTAACAGGTGTGGATGCGTTGAATTGGAGCTCGTTTACAGAGGAGTTAAATAAGGCGGGGGTCTCTCTTCACCGGGGTACTATCAATTCACTTTTATGGGCTGGGGGTGACTTTTCCGGGAATTTGACTGTAAAAAACTGCTATGACGCAATCCTTTCAACCCATAATCTTCTGATCTAGCAAGGATGGAAGGTTAATATGTGGAATTGGCGTGTTCAATTGAAGGTCATTTTATTCTTCTGGTTGGCCTTGGAAAATAGACTGTTAACATGGGATAATTTACAATTGAAAGGATGGATTGGCCTGAGCATCTGCCTCTTGTGCAAACAACAAGCCAAATACATCTCTCATCTATTTATTCACTGTGCTTTTGCATCATCGGTCTGGGGATATTGTGCGCATATGATAAATCTTAATTTTTCGTGGACGGGAAAATCTCTTAGTTATTGTATGGACGAGTGGTATAGGTATAAGGCACTGTCAAAAAGACTTCCAACTCTGGTATGCTGGAATATATGGTTGGAGTGCAATAATTTGATCTTTGAAGGTAAATCACCCTCTGCCTAGGCGGTTGTACACAGGTCTTTAGGTGCTCTCAGGAATTTGCCCAATGTTTCAAAATCACAGAGTCTAAGATTGAGCTCGATCAACATGATTAGTGGATTTGCAGTGGCCTTCTTTGATGGAGCTTCGGTGGCAGGTGGTACAATCTTTGGGGCAGGTGGTACCATAAAATGCAGAGATTTGACAGACTATAGGTGGTACTTCAACTGTAGAGCTGGAACAAACACTAAAGCAGAGTTGTTGGGCGTGTGGGCATCGCTTTACATTGCAAAGCATTTGGACATTCAATATATTTAGTTGCTGGGCGATTCGAAGGTAATAATTGATTGGCTCAATCAAAAAGGAAAACTCCAAGCCACTAATATTGAAAGCTAGAAAGGCAAAATTAGAGAGTTGGTTTCCTCTTTCAATGGTATTTATTTTTAGCATATTTTCAAGGAGTCAAATGTGGAGGCAGACATCTATCAAAGCAAGCTCTTTTGGCATCAAGTGGAAGAATTTTTTATACCTCCTGGGATGGAGAGACAGCTGGAACAGTCCATCATTTTGACATATTTTAATTTCTATCTCAACATTCTATCGGTTTTTTGTTTTTTGTTTCAAAGATTCAATGTCTGCTTTGTATGAGCGAGGAGACGCTATGTTTTATATAGTTTGATGGTGAATTTTTGTAAGGTATATTAAACAGTTTTTGAAGGCAGCTCTGTGGGAGCGTGATGGTCAGTGTAAGTCTTCTTTGAACTAAGGTCTGTGATGTTGAAAAAATTATATCTTAATATAATTTGTGCGAATTTTCAGCTGGAAAAAAGTGGTAAACATTGAATTTTCGCTTTTACCAAAAACTCTATTGTACGTAGGAACGAGAAATAAGCAATGTAAAAACTCGATACCTAAATCATGTCTATGGGTTTATTGAATTCTTTAGCAAAACCAACAAACCATAGAAAACTTTAGGGGTTATATATTCCCATGGGTTACTTTTTCATGCTTTTTCCCCAAAATAGGTTCGCCAATTTCCATTTTTTCTAAAAATGATTCGCCCAAATTCTATAAAATAATTTAAATTTTCACCTGATAAATAACCCAAATTTTATAGAAACTATATAGAATCTTTAGAAATTTGAATATTTTTACAAAAATATCGCCAAACATTTTATAGTTTGCATATTAAAGACTAGTAATATTTATTAAGGTTTTTACAGTTTGAGATAATTTTTCATCTTCAAAATTATTCTTGCAACAAACAAACAATAAAGTATGATCCAACACATTTTTATTGTATAATAATTTAAAAAATTAAAATATAATTTTATCATTATGTAAAATTTAACATAAAATCTTTAATTTATAATATTTTAAATGTATTTACATAATTTTCAAAATAAAATCATCCCAATCTATTCCCTTTAAACTTTGTTCAAAGGAAAAACTTTGAGTCATAAAAATCAAAGGAACATGTCAAAATGTTTTGAAAAATACATAAAATTCATGGATGGATCTATTAAAGTTACAAATGAGTTGTCATTTTTTTAAGAATACAAAAAAATAATAGATGGATCGCTCTCTAATAATTATGCGGGAGGGATCTTTTAAGGGATGACATATTCAAAAAGTTGTGTCTCCGAAACTGGTTGATCACTATTGTTGATTTTTGAAAATTGGTCTCTTTATGTGTACTTCTTTACCTCACCTCCTAGTAGAATCATAGTTGTGATGGGATGGCGTATTGTCTTTACAAAATCCACTAACAAAAGAAGGCAGATGCTCATTATGTTGCATGTGCTTCTCATGATTTCTAAAGAGGGACATGGTGGTGCTTCTATCTCAACCCAAAACAAAAGGTGTACTAGGCAATCATGGTTGGGCACAAATTTATAGGGTTTTGAATTAAGTTTTTTTTTTTTTTTTTTTTTTAATTTATGAGTCATATATTTTTGTAATAGTATTGGTTTTTGTCGATGGTGGTACATGGTTGGTTTTTTACTCTGGAGCATGCATCTGCAAGAGAATGTGATCACCCAAGAGCTCAATCACTATTAAAAAACATTATTTTCATAAATGCATCACTGCTTAGACATTCGTGCAAGTCGAAAATGCCTTTGGTGGATTTAGAATCAATAGAAGACTCTTGGGCAAAGGTCATCATGGGAGTGCCTACGAATCTAAATTCTCGGTGAGGCAAGTCATGGCAAACAAGAGAATCGATCCCTTGCATGTTTGGCTTTACAACTTCAGTCTCCTAGAAAAAATTTGAGCTTTATCTAGTGCACAATACCAAAATATCGTCCCAGTTCTTGACCATTGTGAGTCTCCTTTGAAGAGGATATTCTTGATATTTAAACAATGAGTGATTGAACAATTACTTTAGAAAAAGTTCAACCAAATATTAGATGCACTTGTTTTAGTCCAATCCAACTTTCCTATACAATTCAATGGGCTCGATGCTATTGTAACTAATGATGTAATGACTCGATCATGAAATTTTTTAGCGATTAGTGTAGTGACAAAGATTCACAGACCTACGTACTGAATATCCATGGTTACCAAGATTGGACAAAAACACATATACTATATTAACACTACTCCATTAAGTTTTGAATGACAAGAATTCATAGTTACCACAACTTAAGTTCATTAATTAATCACAATAAATTTGGAGATTTTAAATAATTGTCAAATTCAAACAAAATAAACAAACTTACATTAAAAACCAAGTTGAAAATTTCAACTAATTTATTTGATTTGCTTTATGTCTACAAGTAAGACAATTATACCTTAAACTACTCAGGTTCCATTGTGGATCCATTAGTGATACCCTCTACCACAATTGTGAAAGTTTACTCTCGTATATAATAGTTTTGATTTTTTGATTTTAAATTTCAATAATAAGATATTAGTCATAGTGAAGAAAACATACCCTTTAATGAATAAAGTTAAATTAAACCACTGAATATCCACCAATTAAGTATGAGATCTCCCAATTCATTTTAACATTTCCATTGGTTAGTTTTTAGGATATATTAGTCTTAAGTTGATCATAAGAATTACATGGACTTTTATTCACGATAAGTTTTATAAACTCATTCATTAAAAAACTTAAACAATGTGTTAAGTTTATTATGTAAAGTGATATAAGACTATACTTGATGAAATGTTTTGAGTGTATAGTTTTTTTGGGTGGATAGTAATGTAATAGATGATTTATCTCATAGGTTCTTTCTTATTTATTTATCTATAAATATTTTCTCTATAATGTTCATAATAATTGCAAATTTTGTACTTGTAAAAAAAATAATAATGTTGTATATTTGTTTTCTCTCACTTTTTTCTCATTGTTTGAAGTTTTAGTACTTCTTCTAGATTCTAGTCCCGTGGATCTTGATATGTTGATATAGTACTAATTCATAAAGGTCAAAGATCTTCCATTAATAATCGACTTAAATTTATCAACGACCACGCCCAGCTTTATATAACGTGGGTTAGTGATGAACAACGAATAAGATGTAACATAAATTCAAAATTGAGTATCTTTAAAATGTTAACGAAGGTTTCAACATAAAGTGCATGTACTTTAATGTGAATCGAAAGCGCGGGTTAACAAAAAATAATTTAAAAAATGATTACGAGAATTATAGAAAAGAATTAATAATTTGTATGTCAAAGGATTCGAGATTAATGTCACAAAATGTCATAATCGAATGAGATACAAAACTTGAAAATCTTGACAAAAGAAAACAAACAATTTTGAAATACAATGCAAAATTTTCAAATAAATATAAATATATGAAAATTGTTCATATAAGAAAGCAAAATCAAATCTTGTTTTTCAAATTTCAATAATGAAAGCGAAATGAAATATCAATTCCAGTAGAAGGAGATATCTACTAACCAATTGAATAAAGAATGTTTTATTTATTAATTATAGATAAAAAATATTTTTTACATTTAAATTCAAAACCAAAATGTCATCATTAACAAAATATTATCAATCAATGAAATAACACAAATAAATCATTAATAAAATATTTTCAATCAATGAAATAACACAAGTAAAGTATGAAAATATAAATGCTTAATTTAAATTGTATAGTATTAAGTATCTTAGATTCAATATAAAGGAGAAGCAAGTTTCAAGGATATATTATCAACATCTTAAACAAACACTACTACGATATCTCCATTTTGTTATTTTTTTTTTGTGTTTTTTTCTTTTGTTATTATTTCTTTCTTTTTGTTTGTTTTTGAAATGGAAAGTAGGTTACTAAAAGAAGACATCCTTTTTATGTTCCTCACTGACATGCTCATTGCATTCTTATTGAGTATCATTTCTTCCCTTTTTATCTTTGTTACATTTTTTTTCATCCTATTTGTATCTTTTTTTATCATATTTATGTTTTTTTTTGGTGTTTCTATTACATTTTGGTAATAATTTATTGTTATTTTATCGACTTTTAATTGTAATAATATTACCAATTTAACGAGAACTTTGTCGAGTTTTAGTTTTTTCAAGAGGCACATTTTTTACCATGTTTTTAAAAATGGTGCTACCGGTAACATCCCCTCTTTTTTTAAGTGGTTTTTTGATATTTTAAAATTTTTGATTCGTAATGTTTCCACATTATTTTTTACGATGGTTAAAATTTACTCTCAAATAAAAAAGCGAAGCTACCAATAGCACATTTTTTTTTTGGGAGTTGAAATCATAACTTAATTGAAACTGTGTCTTCAACAACTGGTACCATCATTGATAAACAACTCAAAATCTACTCCTAAATCATTACTTAAATTTTTATTTTTTATTTTTTAAAAATTATATTAAAAAAATCAATAAATTGGGTGAAAGAAAAAATCCTTCGCAAGTTAGTTTTTAAAAAAATCTTAAAAAAAACACCATTTTAAAAAAAGAACTCTAACCCGAATTTAATATTTTTTTTGAAAAATTAAAAAAAAAAAAACTAAAAAAAAGAAAGAATTGAAATTTAAAAAAAATAAAATTTAAAAGACAAATTTGTATAAAATTAAAAAAAAACTAAAATACCCAAAAAAATAAAAAAAAACATATTTAAAAACTAAAGTAAAATGAGAAAAAAAAAACTTTAAAAAGATTAAAAAACACATAAAATAAAAATAAAAATATATATAAAAAAACAAAAAATACAACACCTAAATTAAAAAAATTAATACAAAATAAAATAAAAATACCAAAAAAAAAACTTTTAAATTACTTAAAAAAATAAAGATTTCAAAAGAACATAACATATATATATATAAGCTGGTTTGTATTTTTTTAAATGGTATCTTTTATGTTTTTTAATATTTTTTTCTTTATTTTTGGGGAATGTTATGTTTTTTTGGTATTTTTTCTATTATTTTTTCTATTTTGTATTAAATTTTTTTATTTTAGGTGTTGTAGTTTAGTATTTTATATATAAATTTTTAGTGTGTGTGTTTTTTAAATTTTTTTTTTGTCATTTATATATATATATATATATTAAATAAATTTAGAGTTTTTGTTTTTAAAATGGGTGTTTTTTTGGGAAATTTTAAATTTGTTTTATTTGTTTTTATTATTATTATTTTTTCTTTACTTTTGCTTTCATTTTTTTTTGTTTTGAATAATTTTTTTAATGTGTTTTTTTCTTCATTTTAGAAAAAAAAAAATCGCGAAGATTTTCTTCTTTCTATTTTTTTAATGTAAATTAAAAAAAAAAATATTCAAGTGACCATTTGGGGTTCAATTTTGGGTTGTTTATTTGTTTAGAGATTTGTTGTCAATGCCACAATTTCAATTAGGTCGTAAAATCTTTAATTTCAATGTTTAGAAAATAACATTTTGTCTTAGGTAGCTTCACTTTTTGATTTAGGTGTTAATTTTAATGTTTTTCTGAGCAACCATATGAGTTTTGAAGGTCATGTTTTAAAAATGTTGTATTTTTAACCCTGTTAGAAAAAATGGTGTTACTGGTAGCACCATTTTTTGATTTGGGGGTTGATTTTCATGTTTTTTATGCAAAAATATGGGTTTTAAGGGCTAGAGTTCTCGTTTTGAGGTCACAGTTCTCGTTAAGTTGATAATATTGTTTTGCATCCTACTGACATCTTTGTTTTGTGTTATTTGTGTCTTACTTGCATCTCTTTCATCACCTTTTTGAGACCTTATTGCATTATGTGTCCATCTTCCATGCATTCGTTATGCGTTGTGCTAGAATCATACTATGATCCTCACTACATCCCTCTAGATTCCTTAATGTGTCCCCCGAGCATCCTCATTGCAACCTTATTACGTCCTTATTGCACCTTTACTTCATGCTAGTTGCATCTTGTTTGTGTCATAGGAGTGTCTATGGAGCATCCCAATAACGTCCTAGTTGCATCCTTTGGGATGTCTTGATAATGTCTTAATGGCATCCATTTTGGCATCCTTGTAAACGTTCACTTATGTCTTAATTGTGCTTTTATTGCATCCCTTTTCGCCACTTGCTTTGTCTATTTAAGCGTCTTTATTTCATCATTTTATACATTTTGATCTCGTCAGTGATAAGTCAGGTTGTGTCCATGTTGGATTCTACTGTATCATAACTTTTATAATGTTGTCACATTTGTGTAGTGGAGTCTTAATATTTTTGGTCATAAAAATATACTCATTTTCTTTCGTTTATACTCAACATTTTTTTGGTTGTCCATAAACATATATAATTTCTTTCAATTTAATTTGGACTATGATTTGTATGAGAAAAATAAAATGATATTAATAAAAATACAATAATTAATATAAAATGTTCCATGAAGGTTTTTGAAATATTATTTCAATTAATGTATCGTTCCTTATAATCTCGAACCTTCTCCTTATCGAATCAACTATCCATCAAATCCACAATGCAATCCTTAGAATCAATGCTTCCTTAATGGTTATGCCAATAATGGTCTCCCTCCAACTAATACAACTATCCTAAATGGCTTAGGGAATCCTTACACATGAATCGACTATCCGAAGCTCCTTTGTGGTCCTTATGAATTGAGTCAATTCCTTAATGGTGCCCCAAGAATGGGGTTTCCTACAATAAACCGACAATGAAACCATCCTTCATAATCCTTAATCTCTAACAATCATAAAATAAAAGTATGTCCCTTATTCGTGACCTCAAAATGTTTAGGCCAGCCAAAGTGCCCATCCCAATAAATTAGTGTAGTGGCCTTTTGTTGTGGTGTTTTGATGATCTCCTTTCCTTGTGCTACACTTTGAATTCGATCATTCTATTCACTTTCGTGTTGCTTGCAAATGGATTTCCATACAATTTTTTTTTTAATGTAGGTCAATATGTTTAATTACACAAATGGAAGATGATTATACAAATCAATGATGAAAAATATAGGGATTCAAATTTTACTTGATATGTTCTCGTCTTCTTTTTTATCATTAGTGGTATTTTTCTCCTGATCCATTTGCCATCGTCGCAAAACCCTCATTTTTAATGAAGGATTTCCAACAAATTATTGTTATTATACCTGCCGATAGGCGTGGTATATAGTGTTGAGTTAGGTTTGACTTTCTATTAGTTCATGGTTGACCATAAAATATACACCCTTTGATCTAAAGTTTTAAAAATAATGATTAATTTTAAATTTTAAATCTCATTTATCTGGTATCTTATTGGCCAAAAACTTTGAAGTCTTATTGCTGCCTTCACTTCCCTCAATGTTATTGTAATAAATATTTCTACCATCTAGTCATTTCATGCCTACTCCTTCTCTCCCTATCTTCTTAAACTTTCATTATTATATTCGGCATGTATATGCTACCTAGTAGCCTTGTTTATAGTTGTGATGTCTCTCAAATTATTCTTATTTTTAAATTTATATTAGTAATCTCTGGGGTGGCCAGAGTGAGCATATTATGTGATTTTTTTGGGGGGTGTCTTTTTGTGTAGTATGATGATCGGGTAATATGTTGCCTTCTACATGGCTATGTAATTATGGTTCTCTTAGAGTTAGTTGGAGTTTCGATAGGGGATTTAGAACCCTCTATTCAGTTTTGTGGTGAAACAGACCAAGGTATCTAAATGAACTTATGATGTAAAAGTCTGATATGTGAACAAATTATATTTCAATATAAATATAAAGTGAAATTTTTTGTGGAAAAAAAAAGTGTTTATGGTGGTCTTTATAATATTCCCAAGTGCATTGATAACGTAAATCATTAAAAAACTATGCACCCCTTTCAACAAATATCAATACATGCCCCTTCTTGTCTATCATCGATCCATCTTATTCTACCTCAAATATTAAAGCTCGTTAAGGTTCATCAAACTATGATTTGCTACTTAATTTGCCCACACACGGATAAATACCCTGATAAATCATTTAAGTACTAAACATAAACTATTCTACAAAATCCATTTAACAAGATAAATTTTACCTCTAGTTATAATAGATGAGAAACTCAATTAGAGATTTGACTCTAGTTATAATACTAGTTATAATAGATGAGAAACTCAATTAGAGATTTGATGGTTCTCCATCCTCAATGATGCAATCTTCACATATAATTGATCTCTCTATCTCTTTGAGTTAGATTTTTTATAAAATATTTAACCTTTTTCATCACTTAAGTCTTCATCAATCTATTAAGTATTATTCAAGGGATTCACAATAAAAATTAAATATATTTAATGAAATAAATGCATATAATATTTACATATTAAAATATATGATTACTCTTCACCTTTGCCTTTTGTCCTTGGTTTCAAGTTGTATTTCCCCTTTTCTTTTCCCTCTCCTTTGTTTTATGATTGTAATCACAACCTCTCAAGCCTCCAAATACATAGTTCCACTTGAATCCATATGTATAAATGTACTACATGTTATGATAGTTATGTAAGTATATGATTTTAACATAAGATATATTATGTAATTAATTAAGTGACCAACTGCCAACACAAGGTCGATATCAATGAAACATTAAACAATTAAACAATTACAAACTACATGAGATAAAAGCATTGCAAGAGAACATTGTGACGTTATCCATGTGATGAGAGGATGTAAACACATTACATAAATAACTCGTGTAAAGGAAAATTGCTCTCGTACAGATAATATTCCAAATACATAATACCCATTCCATGTTAAATCATTAAACATAATATAATGTGTCCATTGCGAGAGGTTACACATATGTAGTCAAATCAAATACCACATTAACACAAAGAAAACAACCATGGTAACAATGAAGCATACATTTTTAATGTAGGAAACCTATATAATTATTGATCACCATATTTAATTACTTTTTTTTTACTGCACATTAAAATTCACAAAGTGTATATGAGTTTTGAGGGCTTCAATTTAAAAATGATATAAAATGTCAAAGTTTCATCGTTGCATTTCACTACAAATGTTATCTATCTTCATGGATTTACTCGAAAATGGGGAGATAAAAATTAAACAACACTTTCTCCACATTGTGCATCATACCTGTGAAAAAGGGAGAGGTTGAATTTGTATACCAAAGATTGAGAATTGGTGTTTCATGATGATATAATGAGATGTACAACAAGGTTGATAAATAAAATGATGCTAAAGAGACACATATGGTTGAGAGTAGAGTCAACAACACATATAGCTCTTGATACAGGGAGAAGAAGACCAAACTCAATTGAGTCTGCCAAGTCCATGATATGGGACATTCCATCTCACCACTAGCTCTAGTTATCATAATTTCTTACATTATTCTCATGGAAATTGACACACAAAATGTAAACTTTTTTGTCCCATATGTCCATTTGGTCTTGTAGGAAATTTAATAACATCAATCAACAAAGTACCATTATGTTCGTGGAATTTCGATGCACCAAATCTCACATTCATTTAGCAAGTCGATGATACGACCTTGTGAAAAGGGTTGTTTTAAATCAAACATCTTGAAATTGAGACTAAGAGCATTGTTACTCTAGAATAGATAAAGTAACATAACCTCTTATTGATTTAGATTTAAAAATAAAAGGTCACATTGAAAGGCAATTTTGTGAATAACATGCATAAATAAATATAACAAGTGATAATTGCAATAACTATCTTTTCTTTGTGAAAATCATATATGTTACAACTCTTGTCTGAAACTTTTGAAAGCCAAACATTAGCCCTTTCATGTTAACTTTTGATCTACTTAGAATATATAAATTCCATCAAGGACCTTCAACCTTCAATTGATATGTAAACTACCATGGATATTCCACTGGAATAGTTCGTCACAATAGATCTGATAAATAAAACTGAAATCTACACTATGAAGGTTACATTCCTTTAGATTCTAGAATCTTTAGTTACTGTTTTTTTGATTATGCATGAAATAGATAAAATGTGAAAAATAGAGAACAATAAAATACAATCACACAGGTCATATACACAATAACACAAAGAGTTTCTTTGGGAAACTCTTACAGGAGAAAACCAGTTAGAAGGTGAGGCTGCTCTGATCTCTTTTCTCTGGTATGGATATAATGCAAGTAAAAAGGAGAAGGCACTCTCTATGGAGTTACTTGAGACATGTGGCCTATTAGGTTGCTATAGAACATTAACCCCCTCTGTTACCTCTCTAATTTCCCACTTCCATTTGTTTTTCTATGCCATGGAACAAAATACAATAACATAGAATGGAACACCTTCTCCTCCTAGTGAATCATTATTTAACATAGCCTGATAGCTATCTAGGGGTAGGGTTTTGATTTCCTCCACCATCAATTGTTATAAGGTTTAGGAACTTCTAGAATCTTATTTAAATTACATACGTGGCTATCCCCATATGTATGAGTAATGAGGGTTGACGTGGCATCCTCTCATACCATGGTGGTCAACATGGTAGGTCAACTTGTGGGAGGCATAAATTTTGCATACGAGCTCTGATTGACGTGATTTTTGCACCACTGGAAAGGTATCGATGCGTAGAATAACTTAACGAGGTCGTAGCTAATTGATCCATAATCGGATCCAAGAGGCTTCTCAGGTCCAGAAAGGCTAAGAAATGAAAGTTCTCAGAATCGAACGAAACCAATTCCATTACGACCGACTCGTCGCGCTGATTCCGACCATATATTTACTTTCTCAAACAGATGTTGTATGCGAGAGTTATCGCACTCTGACCGTTTTCCCAAACAACTAAAAAGTCAACAGATCATTTGGCAAAAGTCAATGATGATGTCAGCATGACATCATCATGCTAACATCAACAAAGTGACATGTGGCAACACAACAACAGGGTGACTAGACAGTGACAGGGACCAATTACATGTTGACATGTGGCATCGTGGAGGACCTATGAAATGGTGTCACGTCGCCCAGACGTGGGTTGCCACGTGGCACCCCATCACTAGTATGAATGGAAAAATTATTTTGGAGCCCATGGGATTCGAACCCATGACCTCTTGGTAGATGCCAAGCTTTGGGACAGGGCCAACAACCAATGCGCC
This sequence comes from Picea mariana, assembly GCA_032191745.1. Lineage (NCBI taxonomy): Eukaryota > Viridiplantae > Streptophyta > Pinopsida > Pinales > Pinaceae > Picea > Picea mariana. The sequence goes on from JASDQU010104069.1 coordinate 131,390, forward strand.
AAGGGTGGAACTTTTTATACCAAGCCACATTTATATTATATAAAGTGTGTTTACATTATTATGGAGGAAAAGGGGGGCTGGGGCTATGCCCAGCCCATGGACTTACCCCCCTATGCGACCACAACCATAGGGTTGGGCACTCCACAACTTGCGTGCATGAGTTAGATAGGGCACCAGCCCTCGGTTTTCGGACTTCCCACAAAACCAAGAGTTATTTCTATACAAGGGCGCGCCCATGAAGGGTGGTTTCTAGACACATATCCCTTGCAAAGAGCCACAAAACCAGGAGCTAGCGTGTTTAAGGGGCCAATGCCCAGCCCTTTGGGCTGGTGCTAGGCCATATGGTTAGCATAGGACCACAAAAGAGGGCGCGTGCTTAGCCCAAAGGGGCTACTCTTTATATTATTAACCAGAAGTGGGTTTTAACTATATAGTTTGGATTTTTTTATTGTTTTTAAGCCCGTAATAATGGATTTTGGCCATTATTGGGAGATATTGGACTCTTTTTGAGCCCAGATTTTGGGAGGAAGTTGGGGAAGGATAAACAACTTTAGATTTATAAAAACCAGGTCTGTTTGAGGCCATAGGGAAGGTCATAGCAGAGTTATGCTGAAGCAAAGCAAAGCCAAAACCATTTTTATGCAGCAGAGCTGTTGAGGAGCAGAACTTTGGAGGCCATTTCCGGAGGCTATACTCAGCCTTTTTTAGTGCCATCAGTTGCATTGGATTTTTGAGGTCGAGAGAACACAACGAGATCAGAATGGAGTCCATTTGATGTACTTTGCAAACATTGAAGAATTAATAAAGAAGCCTCCTCCACTGAGACAAAGGCCCGGAGACGTAGGCAATTTTGTGCCGAACTCCGTTATCACTTCTCTTGTTATGGTTTGTTGTTCTTATTGCTTCAGTTCAGATCTGTATATTGTTTTATGGCTGCTATGTTTCTTCATTAAATTTATCCTCTTTGGTTCAACTTCATAAATGGTTAATTAACACATGCAATTAATAACTCAACCACAATCATTAAAATATCTTTTTGGATCAAGTGGTATTAGAGCTAGTTGACATTTGGATTTGAGTTTTACATGTTAACCAGGGAAAAGCTACAGCGTGGTGAAGGTGAGATTGTTAAAGAGAATCCATTGATTGGATTGAGAAAGAGAGCTTCTCACAGCGAGAATATGGCATTAGAAGAGGGACTTTCTCTTGATGAGAAAGAGTTTCAAAAAACTTTCCTTGCTATGTCGGAGATGGTGAAAGTTTTGTACAAGGATTACTTGGAACAAAAGAGACCAGTTCTTGGGAAATATTCAAAGGGAAAAAGTGAAGAGGAAGAGGATCCTCCTCTAAATCTAATGCAAAGAAACATGCTCATAAACATAAGAATGAAATGCCATTATTAAAACTTAATGTTAAATTTGAGTTACCCATATATGATGGTGAAGTTAATGCAGAGAAACTTGACAATTGGGTCAGGCAGATGGAGGTTTACTGCAATGTGCAATAGATCAAGGATGAGGCCACACAAATCAAGTTGGCATCTTTGAGACTTGCAGGCACGACTCTCATTTGGTAGAAAAGTAAGTTGCAAAACAGAACGCAACAAGTGGGTAATGTATTTCCATCATGGCAAAGTTTCATTTCTGCACTTAGGAAACAATTCTATCCTTTGGATTATAAAGAAAAAGCATTAATGGAATGGCAATATTTAAAACTAAAAAAGGGACAAACAGTGCAAGAGTATACAGATGGATTTCGAAAAATGGCATTGATGTTAGACATCCCTTTACATACACAGGAAACCCTTATGAATTATATAGGAGGCTTACCTGCACATATTAGAAATACTGTATTCATGTTTGGACCCACTAACCTTGATGAGGTTTCTGTTCAAGCTACGTATATTGAAGCAGGGAAAGCAGGTGTATCAGGGAAATTTTTTCAAGTAAAGAGGATAAGAGAAAATGGCATGGCAAAAAGGCAAATGCAGTGGCAAGAAAGGACGAGAAGCCCTCTTGCAAGCATTGCAAGAAAGAGGGACGTGATGAGGACAGATGTTTGCAGTTTCATCCCGAGAGGAGGCCAAAGTGGTTCAAGGAAAAGAAGGGAAGGCAAACAGTGGTAGCTACAACAAGACCCACAGACTTGGGATCAGATTCAGGTGATGAATCAAAGATATCATTGGTTGGTATTACAGGTAAAATTAGTGAAGGCATTGATTGTAGAAGTAACTTGTTTCATATAAGGAACATCATGCGACACACTAAGATAAACACATTAATCGATAGTGGATCTCAATCTAATCTAATCTCAGAAGAATTGGTTAAGCAATTGGGGTTAAAAACACAAGTACATCATAAGCCTTACACACTTAAATGGATAAGCAATCATCATCAAATGCACATAACAAAGCAGTGCACAATCAAATTTGTAATTTCATCTAAGTATGTGGACAAGGTAACATGTGATGTAGTTCCATTAAGAGAATGTGGAATGGTCTTAGGTAGTCCATACTTATATGATTGTAAGGCAATCTTCTACATGAATTAACCAAAGCAGGTCAAGATTATGTGGTTCATGCTCATCATGTTAAGGCAAATAAAACACTTCAAACAATGGAACAATTAAAGAAGGCAATGCAAGCAAGCAACAAACCAATAATTGTTTCAAATGAAGTAATCGATCTTAAGCAAGAACATGACATGATTGTTGAATGGAAAATCAATCATAGTTTGCTTCAAGATAAGCTCATGTCGTGCAAATATTACAAGTATATCAGCTCATTTGCAGTCGTATTATTGATGCTATCATTAGTAATGTTGTCTACATGGATGGTAGTGGCTTCAGTGAAATGTGACAGGGTTCAAATGGCTAACAATATGCTGTCAGTTGTCATGATTGTGTTACAGTTGTTGATCTTGATGAGATAGGTGCACAGGACGAAGTTCAAAGACAGAGGACAAGCCGGGTGGCCTATCTCGAGCTTGTTGACTGGTCAGTAACCTTTTGGGGACCAAAAGGTCCTTAGTGGGGAGGTGTCATCTAGAATCAGATCCAAGAGGCTTCTTAGGTCCAGAAAGGCTCAAAAATGAAAGTTCTCGGAATCAGACGAAACCAATTCCATTACGATCGACTCGTCACGTTGATTCTGGCCATACATTTACTTTCTCAAATGGACGATGTATGCCAGAGTTATCTCACTCTGACCATTTTCCCAAACAACTAAAAAGTCAACAGGTCATCTGGAAAAAGTCAATGATGATGTCAGCATGATGTCATCATGCTGACATCAACAAAGTGACATGTGGCAGCACAACAACAGGGTGAATGGATAGTGACAGGGACCAATTGCATGTTGAAATGTGGCATCGTGGAGGACCATTGAAAGGGTGCCACGTGGTACCCCATCACTAGTTTGAATGGAAAAATTATTTTGGAGCCCATGGGATTCGAACCCATAACCTCTTGGTAGACGCCAAGCTTTGGGACAGGGCCAACAACCAATCCGCCAATGGTGGAATTTGTTATACCAAGCCACATTTATATTATATAATGTGTGTTTACATTATTATGGAGGAAAAGGGGGGCTGAGGCTGGGGTTAAGCCCAACCCGTGGACTTACCCGCCTATGCGACCACAACCATAAGGTTGGGCGCTCTAAAACTTGCATGCGAGAGTTGGATAGGGAACTAGCCCTTGGTTTTTGGACTTCCCACAGAACCAAGAGCTATTTCTATACACGGGCGCATGCATGAAGGGTGGTTTCTAGACCCAAATCCCAAGCAAAGCGCCATAGAACCAGGAGCTAGCGCATTTAAGGGGCCAGCACCCAGCCCTTTGGGCTAGCGCTAGGCCATATGGTTAGCATAAAACCACAAAAGAGGGCGCGCGCTTAGCCCAAGGGGGCTACTCTTTATATTATTAACTAGAAGTGGGTTTTAACTATACCGTTTGGATTTTTTATTGTTTTTAAGCCTGTAATAGTGGATTTTGGCCATTATTGGGAGATATTGGAATCTTTTTGAGCCCATATTTTGGGAGGAAGTTGGGGAAGGATAACCAACTTCAGATCTATAAAAACCAGGCCTATTTGAGGCCATAGGGAAAGCCAGAGCAGAGTTATGCTAAAGCAAAGCAAAGCCAAAGCCATTTTTATGCAGGGGAGCTGTTGAGGAGCATAACTTTGGAGGCCATTTCCAGAGGCTATACTCAGCCTTTTTCAGTGCCGTCAGTTGCATTGGATTTCTGAGGTTGAGCAGAACACAACAAGATCAGAATGGAGTCAATTTGATGTACTTTGGATGTACTTTGAAAGCATTGAATAATTAATAAAGAAGCCTCCTCCATTGAGACAAAGGCCCGAAGATGTAGGCAATTTTGTGCCGAACTCCGTTATCACTTCTCTTATTATGGTTTGCTATTCTTATTGCTTCAGTTCAGATCTGTATATTGTTTCATGGCTGCTATATTTCTTCATTAAATTCATCCTCTTTGGTTCAGCTTCATAAATGGTTAATTAGCACATGCAATTAATAACTCAACCACAATCATTAAAAGATCTTTTCGGATCACTAATAACAAAAATTTTTTTAACTCAAAAATTCTATTTTATGCCTCAAAATGGCTCCAGAAGGTTTAAAACCTTAATTTTCCAAACTGGGATCTGCCATTAAAATGACCCAACAAGCTTATTCCTCTAATTTTTTTTCACTTTGAAAGCATTGAGATATATGAAAAATAATATAATGATCCAATTGAGATCATACCTCCCCATTTAGGGAGGTGCTTTGATCTAGGTGGATATTGGTGGCTGCCCATCTAGTCCAACTGACCTATTTTGGTAGTTTTCATCTTAGTACATCTTTATGTACTTCTGGGCCATTTTGAGGCCCTAAAAGATGGTTTTTGGGCTTACCACAATCAAAATGTAGACGGAGTTTGAGTTTGATGGCATAATGCGTATTTATCAAAAAGACCTTTCCAACGGGCTATTGCACGCCTAAAATGGAGATCGCATGCAAAAGTTACGACCCTGTGAAATTGATGTACTAACTTACCCTAGCGAAGCCCACATGACTTTTGGAGCTTCATCTCCTAGGGTTAGGTTTTTTGATGTCTAGGGTTTTGAAATTCATGTTTATTATAAAAAGTCCTTCAGAGCCTAATTTTACTCATCTTCTTGCGAATGAGCGTAGCCGTCACATCTCTTCTCAGAGATAAGTTGCCACCATTCTAGCGAGTCTTTCACTCTGTATTTTTACAGTCTCTCTACATTTATTTCATTAATAGAATTCATGTATTACTGTAGTTCTCTGTTTCTGGCAATATTTTGGTGTGCTTCATTGTAATATCTCTGCTTTCATTTCATTGCACTCATAAATCCGGATCACTTTTGGTCCCCAAAAGCTTTACTGAATGAGGTGAGGAAAAATTTTCTCTACCTTCTTCCTAGAGTACCACTTTGATTTGCAACAAAATTACCAAATTAACGAGAACTGTGACCTCAAAACGAGAACTCTAGCCCTTAAAACCCATATTTTTTCATAAAAAACATGAAAATCAACTCCCAAATCAAAACGCGGTGCTACCGATAGCACCATTTTTTCTAACCATGTAAAATTACAATATTTTTCAAGCATGACCTTCAAAACTAATATAGTTGCTCAGAAAAACCTTAAAATCAACACCTAAATCAAAAAGTGATGTTATGTAACATCCTAGTTTTAACCCCTATGAACTATAATGTATTATGTAATTGTGACTTAGGTTGGTGAGACGGTAAAGTTGAAAAGGGGCAAGAGTGCCTAGGAAATGCAATATTTCATATACATTAATAAAATACATCACTAGTTGCATGACAGACAAGGAAAAAAGAGATAGGGGACTATGATTCCACGAGAGAGGGGGCTTGAGGAGCTAACTCTTATTTTTATTATTATTTTATTTACCCATAATTGATTTTATGGAGAAAAGTAGTTACATGGGCTTCTTGGTGGAGGCCATGTGGTTCTTGGTTCTTGTGATTATATAAACATTCCTTGGGGGTTTCTTTGGTTCAGGCTTCTTTCGCTGGTGCGCTTCTTATCTCTGGTTCTTCTTCCTCTTCCTTCACTTGGGCGGAATTCATGTGATCTTGGTTTGAGCATGGATACAAATGGCTGCATGAGGATGGCTCTGGGTGAAGTTTGGGGGACGTCCTTCCCTTTTGTTCGTCTTCTTCCCCCGGTTCGTTTTGTTCCCTTATTCCCTTGTTATTCTTTCCTCTTCACTCACTATTGCTAGTTTGTATGCTCTTGGGCGGAGAATGGAAACAATGGTAGGAAGAGGAGAGACATTGATGAATGGATATAATAATTACTGATCATTCCAGAAGGGAATGGATGCCTGTGTGCATGAGCTTGATGGAAGTTCAGATAGAATTGTTCACAACTATGAATCCCGAGAGTCCCAACATGGATATTTTTTACTAGAAGCACTGGAGCCTTGGAAGGAGATGAACAAGCCTGAGGGACTGCGTGGCAGAGAAGGGGGTCCATTCTTTTGGTTGTGCAGGTTGGGTAGAAGAGAGTTGGTGTACTTTGGATTGGCTTGAGTGCTAAAAGGCCTGTGATAGCTTGAGTGTTGAGAGGCCTGCTAGCTATGAGACTGATGGCACTTCAGATAGAAATATCCACGACTGAGAATCCTTGGAGTTTCCAGTATAGAGATTTCTTGACTAGTGGCACTGGAGCTCGGGAGAGAAATGGAACAACCTCAGGGACTGCATGGCAGAGAAAGGTGTTCATTTCTTTGTGTTATGCAAGCTGAGGGGGAAAGAGAGCTGGAAATTAGGATTTGTTGTGAGGTTGGGAAATATGAGAGCTAGTTAGCCAACCGCTGTGTGTTTAGACTTTGACTAAGACTCGTCCTTGTGGATTCATAGCCTTGGCTTAGGGGTGAATTGCTGTTGAGAGTAAAAGAACAACAATGTCCATGGTTGGGAGGAATGTCCTTGGTCTGCAGTTAGTTGGTGAATCTTTACTTGAAAAAATAAGTGATCTTTGTCATGTGTTTCCTGTATAATGCATATTCCATTGTGTATTTTAATTATCTCTGAGATATGTATTTTAATGTGCCTGTCTGCTAGTTATTTGTTGTGCATAGAACATTGTTTACTGCTTTATGTTGTAGTATGGATCTTGATTTATGCATGCGATTTTCATGCCTCTTTTATTAATGAGAAGTATTTTGAATTCGAGATAAGTTCAGAGAACTGAGTCTTGGGACTACAACATGCCTGGCCTGCGGGTGGTTGGGTGTGTTGCAGCTTGTTTAAGCGAGTTTAAGTGGCATAGCCTGAGCCTGGGGATGGATGGGTACGTTACAAATTGGTATCATAGCTTCTGGTTCAAACACCAGACTGTTATGGGCTAGAACAAGTGTGAATCGGGAAGATTCGTTGTCATAGATTTTATATATCTGTGTGAATTTGGGGAAAAATGGTGGAAACATTTTAGTGAAATCCCCCAAATTCGTGGTCGGATCTGAGTATGAATGATTCCAGGATTTTCCAAGGAGTTAATGGATTCGATCTGCAGAGTCGCGAAGCCGAATTCGACTTAGAAGGTCAAAAAATTTGAGTTTTAATGGCCGCTATAATGCTGGACAGAGTTTGGAGAATCGACAGTTGAGATCGTGTTCAATCTTGAATCGACGGTCTAGATTCGTCCTTGATTTTTTTTTTTTAATTTGAATGTTTACAAATTTTGGTGAAATTACCAAATCGACGTCTGTGATTGATTCAACGATTTGAAAAATGAGGAAGATCGACGGTTCGTATTCATTTCGGCTATTTTGGGGAGTTGGAGAAACTCAACGGTCGATATCATCTTGGTCGGGAGATCAACGACCCAGATTCACCAGGGATTTTGTCAAAAAATCTAAGTGTGGAAGTTCCCCAACAAAAATCGTTGACGACTGATGGTCGTGGATTGACAAGTTTGGTGAAGGGTTGAAGATCGAACAAAGAAAATCTCCAATCATCGATCACCGATGGTCGGGGATCGACAGATTCTGGTGAAGTTTTTTTTTTTTTTTTTTCCGACAAAGAAAATCTCCGATCGTCAATGACTGATGGTTGGGGATTGACAAATTTTGGCGAATTTTTTTCTTTTTGGGACAAAGAAAACCTCTAAAGTCCCAAAATCTGGAGTAAATATGGACCGTTCGTGTTTGAGGACACGTGTCTGCAAATCAACCTATTTGGGAATTCGACATTCAGGGGATTTGTGGTGTAGTGTGGAGAAGTCTGCTGAAGTTTCGAAGTTCCGAAGTCCCGAAGTCGTGAGGCACTAGAGTGACATGGCCTGCTGACGTCACCTGGGGTGACGTGGACACACTTGATGCTTTCCATGTGTCATCGTGTCTCATGTTTTTCAAAGACTGTCCGTGCCAGTTAGTATATGACACATGTCACCCGTAAGATAGGGCCACGTGTTCGTTCCTTATTTTCCTGCCACATAACACCCCTTGGTGCTCAGTTACTGACATAGACTCTGGGAGTTCACCAGTTCGACGTTCTAAAGGAATGAAGGGTGATGAAGGTGAAACCCCCGAAGCTCCTAAGAGCAGAGTAAATCCTCACCATTGATTGTGAGAGGACACTTGGCAGCAGATCCCATAGTCCGAAGATTTGACACTTCGGAGGATTTAAGGCATAAGAAGTTGGGGTCGAGGACTCCCGAAGGCTCGAAGGTTGGAGTCCATCTTAGCCATTGATTACAATAGACACGTGGCATAAGATCCCAAGGTTCGAAGAATTGGTACTCCGGAGAAATTGAGTTGCAGGTTGCTTTGAGTCGAGAAGCTTTGAAGGCCGGAGTTAATCTCGACTGTTGATCGGGAGATGATACATGGAGGAAGAAGAGGACCTTCGGTAATTTGACACTCCGGGAAATCTGTGGAGAGGTGTTTGGGAGAGCCCCGAAGCCAAGAGTTGCGAAGAAAATACTAGTCATTGATCAGGAAAGGATACATGGCAACAAATCCCGTAGTCTAGATACTTGGCACTTCGGAAGGGTTGAGAGTGTGGACAGTCCGGAACTCCCGAAGCCCGGAGTCCCGGAGCTCCTGTTGCCTATCAATCTCAGCCCTCGATCGATTTTAAACCACACGATCTCAGATATAATAATTCTAACACAGAAAAATGCTAGGAAGGATTTGGCCTGTGGTTTCGAGCCGTGGTCACGTGGGACAAGTTTGAAGAAAGCGCCTGAGCATAATTTGAATTCTGTATCAGTTAAGGGCGCTGAAAGAGTCCTTTTTCAAAAAGCCCTAACTTTTAGGTCATATATCCGATTGGAGCAAGATTACAATCGTTGGAAAGATGATCCAGAGGAGAATGACTTGGAATCATTCTATTTTGGATAATTGTTATAATTGATATAATTTTATTCATAAATTAAGCAAAAAAAGTACCAGTGAATTTAATTGACAAATGTTTATGACATGTATAACTCTAACAAAATGGTTACTTGAAGATTTTGTTAGGATCATAGGTATAATCAGATCAATTCAAGTATAGGATCAGATGTTAGGGTCATGGAGGCATGCCAACGCTTATAGAAGTTATATGAGTCAATCAAGAGCTACAAAGAAATTAATGAAGGTTGAAAAAGAACTCAAGAATAATGGAACACAAGTATTAGTCAACAACTATAGGATCTAAATAAAATGTAGGTACAACCAAGACAAGAATCCTCACATAGGATATGAAGCTAGCTGGTTAAAAATGTCATGGATGGGCATAAAAAGGAAAATTATGTCTTCCTAGCCTTGAAGGAAGAGAGGTGTAGACAATTGCAAAGCTTAGGTGTGAAAGGAATCCACTTCCGATATCAGAGTTCGCAGTGGAAGCATGATGCCAATGCGGAGAAATTGGAATGCTCTCTCATTTGAAAAGTGTCACTGAATGAAAATGGACTCCCATTGGGGAATGGTATTAAGTGGGAAAGAATGGCCAAGTGGAACGTGGATGGAAAGTGTTCAAACCAGGGAACTATAGTGCATATGAGCAGAATGGGAGCACACAAGGCAACAAGGATATGAAGGAGTTCAAGGACAACCAACTACAACATAAATAGATAAATAAATAAGTGAATTAAAATAGAAATGCACTAGAGTGCATGACACCTACAATGAAGTTAAATTGCATATGCATTAGTAGGCATGTTGACAGTGAATTCTTGGTGCATATGGATGTGTAATTTTTGCATATGTACATGCTTGGATATGCATATAACATGCTTGTGAACTTAGAATAGCCTATTATTATGAGATAACGATTGAGTATGACTAATGTTGGATTACATAGAAGGTTTAAATATGTGGATGTTGTTGTTGCTCATGGTTTCCATCTAGGTGAAGACCCATGAGGGTGGAAGGAATAGTGATCAGAATGATGAAGGAGGAAGTCTATGAGCTTCTACAAATATCAGTTGGTCAGAACAACAAGTAGGTTGATACCAACCAGGAAAGTATGCATTTAGTTTTTGTTGATGCATACATGTTGAAGGGGATTGAGGTAAGAATTCCCTCAGTTAATTTTCAATATTTAAATTGATATGTAATGGCCAAAGACCTAGAGTATGTAAGTGATGTTGATGCTAGAATGCATTTAGATAAACTGTTGGTTGCATATTATGTTATGATTGGTTATGGGATCATAACCGGGTTAATTCAAGAGACATACTCCTTCTATAACAATGAATATCCATAGAGCTGGTCATGTGTGAGATGATAATATGGTTGGATATGGAAAGGCTATAAAGCTATATGAGTGCTCAATGGTATCTACTGTATATATGATGTTTGGACTGCAACCTCTTTGCCAACACTGAAGAACACTTAAGGATTAAATTCTTGGTGTTGTGTTTGGGTGGAAAAGGAAGGTATCCAAATAGTTAGGAAAACAGTAGGAAGTGTGTGGATGATGTGTTGAGTCGTTGACCAGACCTTCCAACTAATCATGGTGGAATGCATGACATAGTTATGTGGTATTATGTAGTCAATGCATGGATGCATTGTGTAGATGTGGCCATGGCTATTCACACATTGATTGTTATTTTATCTAGTAATTAATTGTTGCATTATGAAAATCCTGTGGTGTTGAAAATGCATAATGATGATGTGAGACGATGTGTTGAGTCGTTGATACTGAGAGGGGGTTGAATCAATATCAACTACAATTTAAAACCTTTTTCAACTTATACTTAAACCATTCAATTATATCCAATGAGCAATGAACAATAGTATAAGAGTTACACCAATACACCACAATACACCATGCACAATATATGAGAAATAAACAATAGTTATTGTTCAAGGGAAGTAATGACTTCCAAAGGTAGCTACAGCTTCCAAGTGTAAAGGGAGGGATAAACCTCCAAGAGGAAGATACAATCCTCCAATATCAAGAGAGAGTTGAAATCTTCATCCTTGCCCCTTCCTTCCGCCAAAGAATATACGAGAGATAATAAAACTTCACATTAAATCATCACCATCAACCAATCATCACATAGAACCTGATAATGCTTCCTAAGACTTCTTCAATTTCTACAATTATTCAATTCTTGGAATAATATGATCCTGTAGATAATATTATTCATTTTATTCTCTGAAACTTCTCCAAGTTTCACTCCTTGAATCCTCTCCAAAAAGAAGTTATAGAGAGAATGGTAAACTTTGTTCAATTTTGGTTTATTCAGGAGACCAAACTTGTACAGAATGCCCCACACTCAATATTTAACATCAGATTCTGAAACTCATACAAAAGAAACTACAGTCCGTACTATTTCCAATCCAATTTGTCCCACATCATTTGGAGTCTCGATGAAGAAGCTATGATTGTTTTACCCGGAACACCTGTTTATTGACTAGCTTCAGGACTGGTCAAAAACCCTATCTTCCACATAGTGTATATCCATAATTATAGCGAATCAAGAGCTGAAACTTTTACCACAGGTACCTTGATATGTCTTCTCAATACCATAGAAATTTCACCATCTGAATCATTCTAGAAAAAACGTTATAGCAAAAATGGTAAGATGACCTGAAAATAACATACCTTAGAACACATCGCCAAAAGACTTCATCCTCCCTTGAAATCCGGCCTTCTTTACTTCTGATTTCCTCTGAAATTCGACTTGTGTATCAAATGAATGTATAATGATATTTATTTATACCATTTATGTCACTTCCTTTTAACATTAGGGCCGACCTGACACTTTCTTATTTTGTAATTCTTTTCTTTAATTATCTTCAGGGCCTACATGTACTTCCTTCTTCAATTCACTTTGTCATTTTCAAAAATTCATTTCTCCTCAACCATGAGGATCCACGTGACGTGCCACATACCACCATAAAAAAAATGATGTATACAATCCATCCATGGGTGTTGTATATGCACGTGCATTGTCCTTCATGTCCAAATACCTTCATCAATCTTGCGGTCCAAAACCCATGAGTAGGGTTGGCATCA
>JASDQU010104069.1:168883-184973 GCA_032191745.1 Picea mariana
AGATTAGATGGGTGGCTGAGATTTTGTGTCTCTTCACTCACCCTCACTTTAATCATAAAGTTATCTTTTAATTTGCATCTCACAAATTAATTTGACTAAGACCCATATTCGGCAATTTCTCCCCCTTAGGGCCTAGGGAAGAGAAACACTTGCCTTGGTACATAATTTAACAATAGTTATGTGGTATTATGTAGTCAATGCATTGATGCATTGTGTATATGTGGCCATGGCTATTCACACATTGATTGTTATTTTATCTAGTAATTAATTGTTGCATTATGAAAAGCCTATGGTGTTGAAAATGCATAATGATGGATAGATGCATCATATTTAATATGAATACTAGCTGAAGGTGATTGGATTGTTGTTGTTACAATTCCAAGATCAGTTTTTTGAGCTATTAAAGAAAATGTTACAAGTGATATACAAGAATTATTGAATGCATTTGGGTGAATGTATGTATATATTATAGAAATGATTATGCTAACAACTAAAATGATGTGAGTATTGCTAACTCATGAAGTTGAAAACACTTCAGGAACTGTTAGATATTACAACAAGAAAGTTGCAGGTTAAAGTAGCTACATAATGATAAATTACAGAAAAGCTTTGTTGGGGGAGACAAAGTAATAAAAATATCTCCGGAAAGAAGAAAGAAGAGATGGGATGATAATACATGCGTGTGTAATGATGAGTTAATTCCAATTGATAGTTGGATTAATGGACGTGATTGAATTGTAGTTGTAAACAATTCTAAGATCACTTTGTGAATTTGTTTTGAATTGTTACCATGAATATATATATATATATATATATATATATATATATATATATATATATATATATATATATATATATGGGATATACTGATAGTTTGTTTAGTTGAATGTAAATTGAGAAAATTGTAGGTAGGATGGTCTTGAATATGGTAGGAATGTAAACCCATAAGGAAGACTGATATCTACAATTGCAAAGCCAAACGTTATGAGCATAAAGTTCATGCTTGGAAAATTTTGTTTTCCTGTATAAAACATATTTGACATTTACGATTGAAATTATTATAGAAATATCTCATGATGACGATATTTTTATAATACCGATGAGATCTTGACTATTGAAGTTGGAAGGTCATGAAAAAGAACACCAGAAGGAAATCAGGCTCAATGATGAAGGCATGGAATGAAGAAATTCCAGTGGACTTGTTGAAGCTAGAGTTCTTGAAGCTGCAACTCTGAAACTTCTTGATCGAGTGCACTAGAGCCCTAGAGAGAAGTGGAGAAGCCCGAGGGATTGCATGGAATAGAAAGGGGTTCCTTTCTTTGGGTTGTGCAGGGTTGAGAGGCAAGGAGAGCTTGTTGGTTGGAACTTCTGCCATAATTATAAATTTTGAAGATCACTATACATGTTTGGGTCGGAATGCCCATGGATACATGTTTAATTTTAGGCCATAGTGCTTATGTATATAAGAGTTGGGCTGGATTGCCTGTGTGGATTAAGCCCAGAGGGCTTGGACTTATAATGATATTAACATTGGAATGGTGTTGTGCACTAAGGACAGTGCCAAAATAAGGGGAGGGGGATGTAACATCCCAATTTTAACCCTTATGAACTATAATGTATTATGTAATTGTGACTTAGGCTGGTGAGATGGTAAAGTCGAAAAGGGTCCAGAGTGCCTAGGAAATGTAATACTTCATATACATTAATAAAATACACCATTGGCTGCATGACAGACAAGGACAAAAGAGATAAGGGGTTATGATTCCATGAGAGAGGGGGCTTGAGGGGCTAAGTCTTCTTTTTATTATTATTTTATTTATCCATAATTGATTTTATGGATAAAAGTGGTTACATGTGCTTCTTGGTTCTTGTGATTATATAAACATTCCTTGGGGGCTACTTTAGTTCGGGCTTATTTCCCTGGTGCACTTATTCTCACTGGTTCTTCTTCCTCTTCCTTGACTTGGGATGAATTCGTGTGCTCTTGGTCTGAGCATGGATACAAATGGTTACATGAGGATGGATTTGGGTGAATTTTGGGGGTCGTCCTTCCCTTTTTTTCATCTTCTTCCCCTGGTTCGTTTTGTTCCCTTGTTCCCATTTTCTTCTTTCCTCTTCACTCACTATTTCTCATTTATATGCTCTTGGGTGGAGCATGGAAACAATGGCAGGAAGAGGAGATCCATTGATGAATGGTTGTAATAATTATTGATCATTCCAGAAGGGAATGGATTCTTGTTTGCATGAGCTTGATGGCAGTTCAGATAGAACTATCCATAGCTGCAAATCCTGAGAGTCCCAACATGGAGATCTTGACCAGAAGCACTGGAGCTCTAGAAGGATATGGACAAGCATGAGGGACTGCGTGGCAGAGAAGGGGGTCCATTCTTTGGGTTCTGCAGGTTGGGTAGAAGAGAGATGATGTACTTTGGATTGATGTGAGTGCTAAAAGGCCTATGATAGATTGAGTGTTGAGAGGCTTGTTAGTTATGAGATTGATGGAAGTTCGATAGAACTGTCCACAACTGAGAATACTTGGAGTTTCCATTAGGGAGATTTCCTGACCAGTAGCACTGGAGCCCGAGAGAGAAATGGAATAGCCTCAGGGACTGCATGGCAGAGAAAGGTGTTCATTTCTTTGGGTTGTGCAGGCTGAGGGGGAAAGAGAGCAGGAAATTAGGATTTGCTGTGAGGTTGGGAAACCTAAGAGCTAGTTAGCCAAGTGCTGTGTGTTTAGACTTGGCCTAAGATCCACCCTTGTGTATTCATAGCCCTAGCTCGGGGGTGACCTGCTGTTGAGAGTAAAAAAACGACAATGTCTATGGTTGGGAGGAATGTCCTTGGTGTGCAGCCAAATGGTGAATCTTTACTTGAAAAGATAAGTGCTCTTTGTGATGTGTTTTCTGTATAATGTATATTCCGCTGTGTATTTTAATTATCTCTAAGATATGTATTTTAATGTGTCTGTCTGATGGTTATTTGTTGTGCATGGCACATTGTTTGCTTCTTTATGTTGTAGCATGGATATCGATTTATGCATGCGATTTTCATGCCTCTTTTATTAATGAGAAGTATTTTGAATTCGAGATAAGTTCAGAGAACTGAATCTTGGGATTACAGCGTGCCTGACTTACGGGTGGCTAGGTGTGTTGCAACCTTTCTAAGCAAGTTTACGTGGCGTATCCCGGGCTTGGGATGGCTAGGTACGTTACATGTTACCTAAAACAAAATGTTTTTTTCTAAACGTTAGAATTATAGATCATTTGAAATATTATTCTTAACAGTTGGTACCATTAAAACAAAAACCTCAAAATCAACCATCAAATTGAAAAGTACTGCTACTAGTAACACCCATGCTTAAATTGGGGTATTAAAATGACAAATTTTTTAAAGTGGTTTAAGAAATCATCACTACTGTAAACAAAATCATGAAATCAACCCTTAAATGTTTACTTTTTAAATCATAATTTATCACTCCAAGCATAAGATAATACATAATGCTATGAAAATATCAACCTATACTTTAAAAATTCAACATCACTTCCAAATATTTTTTTACTTCTAATAAAAAAAATCAATACAAATTACATTGAATGAAACATAAATTATTTCTTAAAAGTATTGTTACAATGTCCATATTCAAAACATATGAGCTAAGAAATTTTATTATATTTTCCACAATCAAAACATATAATTCATAAAACATAGAAATGATTTATAACATCATGTAAGATCATCTGTAAGTTAAATGCTCATTTTTAGTTACCATACAAACATCACGTGGATACAAAATTCCTAAAATGTTTCATACACTTATTCAAATTGAATCATGGATTTTGAAATACCATAGGACTCTACAATGTCTTTAGATGTGTTGAAACCAGGTTTTAAACTTTTTACCTCTAAAACTAAAACTTTTCTCTTTCGGGATTCAGCTTTTCATAAGGTATAATCCTCGCTATCAGTCCAAAAAGAACGGTACCGAAGTCCCGAAATGATTTCATTTCTTTGTTATAATAAAAGACAGAAAGCTCAAATGTTATTAAAGTCTAGACGCACGTTCTGTAAAGTAATTTTAATCGCGATAAATTAAAACCCCAAAGGAGTTAATTAACCATATTTTAACCTTTCGGGATTCAGGTTTACTCAGAACGATACGTTTTCAATACATTTTGAATCGCGAAATCTCGATTCCCGATATCGCGAAATAAGTGGAAGTCAGTCTTAATCCTGATTGATTAAAACTAATCCCATCGCAATTTCAGGATTCGGGGTTTAGTGGTGACATACCTCATGTAAGCGCGATCCCCGAAACGTGAAGTCCTGACTCAATACCGAAGTTAAGGCCTAAAACTAATCCCATCGCGATTTCAGGATTCAGAGTTTAATGGTGACATACCTCATGTAAGCGCGATCCCCGAAACCCCGAAATGCGAAGTCCCGACTCAATACCAATGTTTAAAGAGAACTAACTTCGTTTTAAAAATACATTTAATGGTAATTAAACTTCTTAGGTACTTTCTTTTTCGGTTTCTGTCAAACGAGATCTTTTGAATTTTGATTTTAGAATTGCTGAAATACGACCACATTAATAACAGATAGATGGTGATTTCTGTGACACAAATGCGTATCTCAGAAATATTCTCTGCATTAAAGGTATTAAATTCTTGGTAGTTGCGTTAGTACTTTCACCATAAAATGAGTTAAAAGAAAATTAAAGGTCTGTGTTTTGAAACTTATTCTCGCTCTTTCTATCAGGAGTAATTCGTATCTAGCCGAGCTTACACACCTCTCTTCCGTGACAGGTTCTCGTTTCAATACAAAAGACATGGCACCAAAGAAGGGATCCAAGAAAAGTGAAGATATAGCTGAGTTTTCCAGCCCAGAGGGAGATGTCATATCCGACACCACGCCACATGCTATCGACTCAATCAAATCATGGAGACAAATCTATGAAAATCTGGATTACGAGATAAAAAATTCCCTTAACGATTCCGAGAATCACCTTCGGGACATAGCAGAATCAGAACTTCACAAGATTGCAACACGCCCACGGCCCATGGCGTACAATGACATGATCAGTTGGGCTTTAGAGAAGGTTGATATTCCAACAAGAAGCATTTTTAATGACCAAGGGGTTATCATCGGCTCATTAAGACCTGAACATATCCAGGTTATGTACAAACTCTCACCCAATCCTAAATTCATTTACAATGCCAAATTTATAGCTGAATTTCAGAGAAAGGAATGCACTGAGGCAGACCAAACTTACCCTGATTTAATCAAAGGCTGGTGGAGATGTCCATCAAAATTTAGGGAAGATACCCACGAAATTTATGCCACAACTTCTTTGAACAAGTACATGGTTTATGCAGCCATGATGCTGTGCAGACTCTTCGGCAAAAAGAATCCCTGTCATTTCCCCACAGAATGGGTGCCCTTTTTAGAGGAAGCATCAGAAGGATTTAGTTTCAACTGGGACAAGATTTTATCCGATAACATAGCCAAAGAGGTTTCAAATTACAAAGATGCAAGATCCCGAGGTCAACCAGTGGCCTTTTACATGTCATCATATATCATGGACGCAATTTGTCTTATGACTCCATTTCCCCTGATGAAATGGAGTTGGAACATAACCTGCCTCGAACCCATTCACGAGTACCACTCTGAGCTGTGGGAAGAAAACGCAAAAAATTCGTTTTACGAAATTTGTCATTTCGTGGTAATACCAATGCATAAAATGTTTTTCGGCTATGACCCTCCTCGCATCTCTGAAACAGTTTCAAAAAATCTCAAGCCAATAGCAGACTAGTTCATTGAAGAAAGTTTCTCCTACATCAGGGTTTATGGGTGCTCAATTCCCCCTCATGCGCTTCCAAAGTTTCTCCCAGATAGACTGGTGTGTAGGGAAGTGGCACACCAAATAGTGAAAGGTGGTATCGGAATAGAGATAAAGGCGGCTCAAAAGAAGTCCTGGCCAATCTTCCCTGTGCACATCGGGAAATTTTCATTACAAAATTTAGTCTATTCCAAGGTGGAAGCAGAAGCGCTTGAAGAAGTAAAATTGTTAAATATTGAGTACAAAAGGCATGACCCTTATCAACTAGTGAACAAACACTTAATACACTACAATATGAAAGCATATGAACATGAGGAGTCCCCTTAGGATGACATGTTCAAGGGGGCTAAAGCTTATAAAAAGGTGTTGGAACGAGTACAAACACTATCGTTTGACCTGCAAACTAGATTTCGGACCTTTCAGAAACATAGACGGAGTGGTATACCCCAAGTACTGCAAGGAGAAGAAATCATCCTCTCCCAGGAGCAAGAAAGTGTCCCCCCAGGCTTCGAACAGGAAGAACAGAAGAAGGGTAATCCCGAAAAAATCCCACAGGATACCAAAAGGCCCCCTCCAATCAAAGAGACCTTACAACCAAAAAAGGCAGACACCGAAGTAGAGAAAAGGTCTGGGAGACCACCCAAGTACAATAAGCTTAACCCCCCTTTGTCACCTGGTATTGATGTCAATACGCCTAAGGCAATAGGAGGGAAAGGATCTACAGAGCTAGGAAGCCCTATAGCTTCCTTAACCCCCTTACAGTCTGCTTTTGGATTCCCACAGACAAGAGCTCTATTTGTTGACGACCTCACCTCTATCCCCATAGATGAGATTCCTCCTTCTAATTATTTTTTCAGCAGAAAAAGGAAAGCCGTTCTGAAACAAGAGATGCATAAGAAGGAGGGGAATAGGATTAAAAAGCATAAAGTCCTGATAGATGGACAAAATTTAGAGGAGGAGGATTTCACTACAGAGATAGCAGGTTCCATGGGAGCCATGGCAACAACAAACTTTTTTACCGTGGGAAACATGAGAACAAGGATAAAGAAGAGTGATAACATGATAGCTCAATTACAAGATCAGTTAAATAATGCTGAGGAGAAAATCAAAGAAGAGGTGAGTAAAAGCTTGGAGCAAACCAGGGCTGCCGATAGGCTAGAAATTCAATCACTCAAAACAAGCCTGGATGAAATGAACCAGAAGATACAAGCAAGTCAGGTACAGGTTGCTAAACAAAAGGAGCATGCAGAACAGTTACAGGCTAGGTTAAATTCGATGGAAGGTCAGGTCATAGATCAAAAATCTTTCCAGGCCCAGTCACTGGAAATACATTCAAAAATATAAGTGGAACAACAGAAATTGATTTCCAAGATAGAGATTATTCAGAGTTACTTCCAAGAAGCAGACAATGCCTTCGATAATATTATCCTGAAGGAAAAAGAAGCCAAAGCAGCAAGGGTTACTCTTCAAAAGGAAATCATATATTCGACAAATGAAGAGACATCCAAAGCTACGAAAATGTCAGCCGCAGAGCAGATAAGAGGCGGCATCATGCTCAAGCTATGGGAAACCAACATAACTGAAAACAAAAGAATAGTCAAGGAAATTAGAGATGATTACGAAGAAGTTTTTGATCTTTTAGACAAAGGACCGCTGAACATTGGAAAAGGCAATTGTACAGGACTCCTCGGACAGATAAATATCATAAGACATCAATTAAATTTTAGAGAAAATTTGAGTGAAATTCAAACAAAAATTTCACGGCTAAGAGAAATGGATGTCACCCTAATAGACAGGTTGTTAGTTGAGCCTAACTTAAAATTGCAGTCGATAAAGTTTGCAGATAAAGGAGTTGAAGACCGTCTTTCCAAGATACAAAGAAAGGTTTATCTACTTGAAGCAAAAGACCTTCCAGAACCCCCCATAAATTTTACACAGTTCCTGGAGAGATGCATTGAATGTATTGGATCAAAAGAAGGAGAGCCATCAACAAAATAAAAGTATCATTTGGAAGATATTTACTTCCAAGAAAACAGAGAAATGGAGAAGATCATGCAAACGGTTTCTGATCTATTTTTAACAAATAGTTAGTCACTAGGAATTAGGAAATCACCAACTGTCTTAAGATTGGTAATTTTGTATAAATAGAATTTTTCAAGACTAAGAGAAGGCTTTTTTCTGGAGGGGATTGTAAAGAGAAAATTTTATTTTTCCAGAATTAATACAATATAGATTGAAGATTCCAGATCTTGTCAAGTCTGAGTTATGTGTTTCTCTGTCATGCCATCTTTTATTTCATACCTTCGTTAAATGCTTTCATGATGTAACTTCTATTGTGGTGATTAAACATTCAGATTATCTAACCGTTTGCAGTTTTTCCTCTGTATCAGCTGTCAACGGATATAAGACCTATGAACGTTTTAGAACTCTGAAATTATATACTTCTTCGAAGTTTTCGTCCTTCTTTCTTCTATTAGTATAAAATGAGATTCCTCTTAAATTGATGCCTCATTTTTATTATACAACTACATGTTTCCTTTTCTTTCTTCATTCCATGCACTGTCTCTTTTAAATTTGACTCAGATATTAGAAAATGCCTTCATTTCTGTTATACTATTGATACATAATTTGGAGGTTTTGTTCTTATTAATTCAAACCAGAAATCTGTGACCCTTGAAAAAAAATTTTGACTTAAAAAAGGAAACCCTTTGCTTTCATGACTGTTCCAGTTACCAGATAGCCTAATATAGAACCCGGTCTATCAGATCAGATGAGCATTGCATTAAACCTATTCAATACCATCTTACAAACAACAAATACACAGGTAGAACTTGAACGTTCATGGGCTGCAATTGAAAGGGATATTAGCATCCAAGAACAATGGGAAACTAGACAGAGACAGTTAAGGAACCAACTGTGATCTCGCTTTCCATTAAACTAGTCTTTTTACCCATTAATTATCTCTACCTTTTCGGATGCCTTGACGGTATACTTTAGAGCCTTAAAGTATAAACTCAAGAACAACAAGATGAATGATTGGATGAAGATGTAGATGATCCATACTCTTCTATGTTATCGATGAATGCACCATCTGAGTCTACATGCATGCCCAACAATTCAGATGTCAAAATTCTTTTAGATCTACGATTAAGTTCTCCATGCTCTCATCTTGCAGTTATTTATTGTGGCAGTAACCTCTCGATAATCTCTGTTGTCCTGGGGCCAGGAGTTCCTCTCTTTGTCAAATTGAAGTCATAAACAACTATGTCAACATCCTCTAATTTTAACAAGTCAGTGCAATGGTGAGTTGTTTTTTGACACTTTCTTTTCCTCTTTCTACTGACATGTTTCTCAACCAACATCTCTGGCTTGTACACACCATTGAATGGGTGTGTACCTATTTCATACCAATGCACTTCAATTTCTATAGCATATTCATTTTCTTTGTCAATCTTTATAACCTTTGCAATCCAGGATGGATAACCATGTGGATCTTTAGTCGCTAAGACTGCAATCATGCTACCCTCCTTAATATCATGTACCGAACCCCTGTAAAATTATTCCATGGTTTCATGTTGTGCACGTGATCTTATAGAACCAATATACATTTCTCTTTCCTCTACTTGTGAAAACTCAATAGCACCTTGAGATTCTTGTTGTTAAACAATATTTCTTTCTTTGAATTTATTTGACATTGTTGGCATATTTATTACGGGCAGACAGAAGGTAGAGTATTTATTTGTCATTGATGGCAAGATCAACCCGACGATAATGAACAATAGAAAGTGGCAATACCAGCAGTGCAACGATGATTGCATGGCAAGATCATAACCGTAAACTCCAGGAGTCAAGGAAGCAACTCACGGTAGAAAATCCCGAAATGCGATAGATCAGAGCATGTCAAAGACTCCATTTCGGAGTTTCGCAGACCGAAAAATCAAAGTTTCAGATACCGGGAGTTGGAGGAGTCAAGAGTTGAGACTCTTCATCACAGGAGTTCCAAAGTCACGAAATGCGAAACGTCGAAATCCCGAAACAGGCACATCAACAAAGAGTTTCGTAGACCAAGAAATAACTCAATTTCGGAGTTTCGGATACCGGGAGTTGGAGGAGTCAAGAGTCGAGACTCTTCATCACAGGTTTCCCGAAGTCGTGAAATGTGAAACGTCGAAATCTTGAAACATGCACATCAACAAAGAGTTTCGCAGACCGGGAAATAACTTCATTTCGGAGTTCCGGATACCGTGAGTTGGAGTGTCGAAACACTTCACCACAGGAATGCCGAAATGATGAAATGTCGAAATGCGAAAAACACTTTTTGGTGTAGGTTTTGGTTACCGGGAGTTGGAGTGTCAAAACACTTCACCACAGAAATCGCGAAATGTCGAAATGCAAAATGGAGTTTCAGGGATCGCGACATGGAGTTTCTGAGTTTCGTGGATTGCAACATGGAGCGTCAAGATATCTCATCACAAGAATTGTTGAAATCACGAAATGCCGAAATGTGAAATTGTGACATGGAGTTTCGGGGATCGCAACATGGAGTTTTAGGAATTCGCAACATGCGAAATCACGAAATGCCGAAAGAGACTATTGTGAGTCTCGAAGACTCGAAGGGAAAAACACTGAAATCCTGTTAGCCGTTCGATTAGGAAAAGAATGGATCAGATTATGAAGTTTTGTGGACTGTTGATCTGGATCCATTTCGGGGATTGCGACTTGGAGAGTTGAGATGCTTCGCAATAGGAATTCGCAACATGCGAAATCGTGAATTGCTGAAATACGAAATGCGAAAGACATTTTGTTTCTTGTAATCCAACGATGCAGGTGAATTCGAATATGATCGGAGGGCTACTGTTTCACCTCATAGTTAATTGATCAGTTACGATTCAGTTAACAAAACTGATTCATGATTCTTGATCGGTTGGCGATTCAGTTGCTGAGGCATGTGTGAATAAAAGAAGATATGAGACCACTGTGTTGGGTTGGTCGTTCTGAATGAAAAATGAGTTGAACTGTAAGAAAGGGAAAATTACAGTATGCGCAGTATGAGACCGACAATATGCGTAGTGTGAGATAAAACTCGGAGATGAGTAATAGATGAGGAATAGACAAAAGCAAGAGCAGAATTGTAGAACAGCTTGAAGCAAAGCAGAATTGCAAAACAGACAGAGGAAGAGAATAATTGCAGAACAGTCAGAAGTAGACCAGATTTATAGAACAGAGAAGAAGTGGTAAGAATCGATTTATCTGTGTTGTTGGTTATTCAATCATTTATTTATAATCAAGGAGATAGGGTGGTGCTAGGGAGGACTATTTTCCTCAGATGTTCAAGTGGGTGCTTGAACACAGAGAGTTGCAGCTTCCATCTGGTTGCAGCCAGAAAAACCAGGGTGGCAGGGTGGTGCAAGGGAGAACAGTTGTTCTCTGTTATACAGGTTGGTGCCTGTGTGACTGGAAGTTGTTGCTTCCATCTAGTTGGTGCTGGAACACTTAGGGAGTTGTTGCTTCCTTCTAGTGGGTGCTAGAGAAACCAGAGAGTTGGTGCTCTTAAATAAGTTGGAGCTTGTAAAACAGAGGTAGTAACCTCACATTGAGTTGGTGCTCAATTATAGATGATGTACAGAACTTAAAAGACTGCTTATCATTTCGAAGAAGAAGAGGTTTTCTCCCTTTATGGGTTTCCTCGTGAAAATCTGTCTCTGTGTATATATTATGTGTGAGTGATGCTCATTATTTATGTTGTCCATATGTAGTATAATATTGATGGTCACTTGGAGGAAGATTAAAAATGGTTTAATTGAATTAAAATTGTTTAAGCACAGTAACAACTGATTCACCTCCCCTCTCAGTTGTCTTAGTAATTTCAACAATTGGTATCAGAGTGATTTCCTTTTATTTAAAGGTAGATCTGTAAGCTTAAACATGACAAGTCATGAAGGGACTTCAGCCAGTAAGCCTCCTCTGTTTGATGGAACAAATTTTGCCTTTTGGAAGGTTAGAATGAGAACATACCTAATGGCCTTAGGTGTTGATGTTTGGGATGTAGTAGAGACTGGATACATAAAGCCTGTTGTGCTAGCTTCCAAGGATGATAAGTTAGAATTTAGCTTTAATGCTAAGGGAATGAATGCTATCTTGAATGGACTTGCAGAAGCCGAGTTTGTAAAGGTGATGCATCTTCAAACTGCCAAAGAAATGTGGGATAAACTTATTAGNNNCTATGAAGGAAATGAGAAAGTAAAAGATGCCAAACTTCAAACATTTAGGTTGAAGTTTGAACAACTAAAGATGAATGAAGATGAAACAGTTAGCAAGTATTTTTTAAGAGTTGAAGAACTTGTGAATGCCATGAAGGGTCTTGGTGAGAAGTTTGAAGAATCACTCTTAGTTCAGAAGATTTTAAGATCTCTGCTTGATAAATTTAATCCAAAAGTATCTGCAATAGAAGAACTAAATGATCTTAAAACTCTGTCCATTGATCAACTTTTAGGAACTTTAACTGCATATGAAATGAGAATTAGCAAAGATAAATCCATTACTAGAGAAGCATCGTTTAAAGAAGACAAGAATACTGATTCAGAATTAGATGATATTCAGGAAAAATTTGTGAGAAGGTTAAAGAAAGGATCAGGAAAATATCAAGGCAACTTTCCCTTCAAATGCTTTAACTGTGGTAAGATTGGTCATTTTTCATTTAAGTGTCCCCATCAGAAAAAGGACCAGAACTCTGATGATGAAAATAAGTACAAATTCAAGAAATATAGTAAGAAGAAAAGTTTGTGTGCAAGTAATGACAATTCCTCAGAAGACACTGATAGTGATTCTTCCTGTGAAGATAAGGTAAATGACTTCATGCTTATGGCCAAAGAGGATTATGATAATAAAAGAACAGGCAGTGATGATAATGATGAAGAAGTTGTGGTTGATATGGAAGGAGAACTGATCAATGCATTGGAAGAGATTGACAGACTCAGAATTAAGAACATAAAGCAAAAATAATTGCTAATATAGTTCGAGAAAGACAGTAAACAACCTGATGAAGACATTGCCCTGCTGAAAGTGGAATTAGAAGAGGCAAAGAAAATAGAAGACATGCTGAAACAACAGTTGTCAGAGAAGAAAGAGAGGTGTGAAGCCTTAAAAGAAAAAATAGTAAAAACCAGAAAAGAAATGGAGAGGTTTAAGGGATTTTATCACCAAAATCTACCAAGTATTAAAGCCTCAGAAGGATTAACCTCCATTCTAAATCAGCAAAGAAACCCAAAGTTGAAAGCTGGATTGGGGTATGAAGAAGGATCAAGTAGTGATCATCCAAGTAATACAGAACCTATCAAGTTTGTCAAATCCTCAAACATTGACAACAGTCACTCTGCAAAAATAAAGAAAGAAAATCAACCACCAAGAAGGAATGAAAGAAAAAGTACCAGAACCGAATCTGTAGATCAAAGAGATTATCGACATGAAAGAAATCAACCTCCTCAAAGAAGACAGACTTTTTCAAGGTACAAAGGTTTTTTCTATGGTTATTGTTTTTTCTGCTCTAATTTTGGTCACAAAGCTATAAACTGTTATTTAAGATTTAGATATGAGCAATCAAGTTTTTCAAGGAATAATTATCTGCCATTACAAAGATTGAGACAGCCAAGCAACAAACAATCACAGATTATAAATCATGTGATGACTGGGAGAAGGACACAGGTGAAACACAACAACAATTATGAGCATAACAATCGTTATGATTTGTTATTCAGTGAACCCGAATGTTACAACTGCCATAATTATGGACATAAAGCTGCAGACTGTCACTTAAGGAATTACAAGCCAGATTTGATCCCCACTGCTGAAAATGTCAAGGTTTGGAAGAAGAAAGCAGATGACAAGTGTGGACTAGTGTTATCAACCCAAAGACAAAAGAATCCCTGGTATATTGACAGTGGATGTTCCAAACATATGACTAGAGACAAAAGTAAGTTTCTAACTCTAAGTGAAAGCAAATCAGGGAATGTAACTTTTGGAAATGATGCACCAGGAAAAATAAAAGGTAAATGAATGGTAAGTTTGAGTAATGGCAAAGGGAAAGCTCAAGATGTGCTGTTTGTAGAAGGTCTGAAACATAATCTGCTTAGTGTCAGTCAAGTCTGTGACAGAGGATGTGAAGTCGTTTTTACCTCTAAAGACTGTAGAATAAAATCTGTGAATTCACGACAGCTAGTTGCAAAAGAGATAAGAACATAAAACAATGTCTATGTGTTAAAAGAAGAAAAAGAAGAATGCCACTTAAACAAGTATGATGAAAGTTGGTTGTGGCATAAGAGACTTGGACACCTAAATTTTGATCATATAATCAAGCTCAGAAACAATGGGGTAGTAAAAGATCTTTCGAAGATATCAAAGCCATACGACTCTGTTTGTAAACCCTGTCAGATAGGAAATCTTACTCACACTCAGTTCAAATCTAAAAACTTTCCTTCAACAGAAAAACCTCTCCAGTTAGTACATATGAATTTATGTGGACCATCAAGGAAAGAAGGTACAAGAAAAGAAAATTATTTTATGTTGATTATTGATGATTATTCTAGACTAACATGGGTTGCCTTTTTGAAGGAAAAATCTGAAGCATTTGAAAAATTCAAAGTGTTTAAGGCTTTGACTGAGAATCAAACAAGAAAAATATTAAAGACAGTAAGGTCTGATAGAGGAGGAGAGTTTAGTTCATATAACTTCAAAGAGTTCTGTGATAAACATGGGATCAAAAGAGAGCACACAATTCTAAGGACTCCACAACAAAATGGAGTTGTTGAGAGGCAGAATAGATCAGTACAACAAATGACAAGATCAATGATGAATGAAAGGAACATACCTCAGACATATTGGGTATAAGCAATTCATACAGCTGTTCATATCCTTAACAAAGCTCATCTCAAGCCACACAGTGACAAGACTCCTTATGAACTATGGTTTGGAAGACCTGCTTCAATCAAGCATTTTAAAGTCTTTGGGAGTAAATGTTATATCAAGAACAATGATGAAAATATTGGCAAATATGATGACAGGGCTGATGAAGGTATCTTCTTGGGTTATGCTACAAATAGTAAAGGGTACATATGTTACAATAAAAGACTGCATAAACTGGTTGATTGTATAGACATAAAAGTTGATGAAGAAATCTCGGTCAGAAATGTAAGCAGTGTTGAATCAAGCACATAAGATATAGTTGAAGATGAAGATGAACATGTCCAAGGATCAGAAAGGGAAGAATATGAATTAGATGAAGATACGAATACTCAGGCTGACACAAATCAATAGAAAGAAAAAAAATCACCTCTCAGAATTGTTAGAAAGAATCATCCTGAAAATCAAATAATTGGAGATATAAATAAAGGAGTTCAGACAAGAAGGAAATTGATTAAAGACTCAGAACAATCTCATGTTTCTTTTTTATCTATGACTGAACCTAAATTTTTTTATGAAGCCAACCAACATGATGAATGGGTTAGAGTAATGAATGAAGCCCTTGATCAGATTGAGAAGAACAATACTTGGGAGCTTGTCCCTAGACCCAAAGATAAGAATGTAATAGGTTCCAAATGGGTGTTCAAGAATAAAATGAATGAAAAATGACAAGTCGTTAGAAATAAAGCCAGATTGGTCTGTAAAGGGTATGCACAAGTTGAAGGTCAGGACTTTGATGAAACTTTTGCACCAGTGGCAAGATTGGAATCCATCAGAATGTTTCTTGCTTATTCATGTCATAAGAACTTTAAAGTTTATCAGATGGATGTTAAGTCAACATTTCTTAATGGAGATCTAGAGGAAGAAGTATATATGGAGCAACCTGAAGGATTCTCATTGACAGATAATCCTAATTATGTTTGCAACCTGAAGAAGGCCTTATATGGACTGAAACAAGCACCACGAGCTTGGTATTATAGACTGGACAAATTTTTACAAGACAAAGGGTTCAAGAAAGGTACTGTTGACATCAACCTCTACATTAAGTCTGAAGGTGATAATTTACTAGTTGTTTTGGTTTATGTAGATGATATTATTTTTGGCTGTACTAATGAATCATTTGTCCAGTGGTTTGCTAACTCTATGCAAACAGAATTTGAGATGTCCATGATAGGAGAACTGTCATATTTTCTTGGTTTACAAGTAAATCAGAGTTCTGCAGGAATATTTATCTCTCAAGAAAAATATTTGAAAGAGATGTTGAAGAAATTTCAGATGGAGGATTCCTCTCTTGTT
>JASDQU010104069.1:197201-216044 GCA_032191745.1 Picea mariana
CCCCCCCAATTTTTTTCCCTGTAACATTTTCCCTTCAAAATTAACCAAAACTTTTACTCTATTAATTCATTATTTACTAGTTAATTAAAATATTTTTCATGTTTTTTAATTTATCCCACATTCATTAAACTTAGTGATAATTCATATAATCTTAGGTATATATATACACACTCTTCTTCTTCTTTATTTAATCCATATTCATTAAACTTAACACTAATGCACATAATCTTTGTTATATATACAAACTCTTATTTTCTCTTTTTACATTGCGTTAAATATTGGGCAACATGAATAAATAGTTTGGATCAATCTACAAGGGAGAAACATAAATGAGATATTGGAGGAGAATCTAAGATCAACTTTGTATTATATGATATTTTTTGATGCAAAAATCATTGGAAACCCTAAAATATATAATATTTTTTTTCTAAAGAAATCACAATTTAAAAAATATTTTTAGACCTTTTTGGAAGAAATTTTAACAAAATTTGTAGGACTTTCAGAAGAAAAAATGAAAAAAAATAAAAATTTTTAGTGTATTTTTTATAATTGTTTTTCAATAATTTTTTTATAGTTTTGGCCCATGGGGGTTAGTGGGGGCGATGCTCCTCAATGCGGGACCAAGTCTTGGCCTACGAGGGTGCTAGAGGCAATGTCGACCATCGCCCCCAGCCCCCTGTAGGCCAAGTCTCAGTCTTGTGGGGGCCAAGACTTGGACATGATCGAGACTTGGCCTACAGGGGGCTAGGGTGATGTCGGGATTGCCCCAACCCCCGTAGGCCAAGTCCCCAAGTCTCGACATCACCTCCAGTACCCCACGGGTCAAGTAATTATTTCTTTTTAAGTTCAAATCTTATAGTCTATGATTTTATTCCTTTTTATTATAACATAAACATTTTTCCATCATTATTATAAAGACGTAATTTATTTTTTTAATTTTTCATATAGGAAAAATGACAGAAGAGAAAATATCTGTGAATGTATCTAGATCAAGACCTGTAATAATGACATCCAGAATTGCAACTCGGGTCTCCATGAATGCTAGGAAACAAATTGATAACACATTTGTTCAAGGTCCAACACCTGAGCTCTTAAGAGCAATGAAGAATGTTAGAGGTGAAAGCAGAATGAAACATTCTTGGTTTGTTAAAGAAAAACACAACAATAATGGAACATCTATATTTGTATTGTGATAAGTTTGAACATGTGAAAGTAAATTATTAGGCAGTTGGCTTGTTACGAGATATATGTTTGTTGTCAGACATAATTATTGTTTATGCATTCATGAAACAAGCCAAGACTTATATCAATATTAGATATTGTTTCAAATTGAACAATTATAACAGGGATGAATGCTTTACAGAACTATGTTCATCTATCGTTGAAGACATTGAGAGAGAATATGTAAGTTTGTTTATTTTTATTTTTGTATCATGTATTATTATAAGTACCATGATAAATTTTTAATTTTATTTAACACAAAAATGTTATATTTTATTTTTACAGGATTTTGCCATGCAACTTTCACATATGTTAGTGGGGATTTACTCTACAAAGAAAAATATCATGGAAGCCATCGATGCCTTTCATATCGATAAGGCACAAGAAGGAAGGAAAAATAAACAAAGAGTAACAGAGGTTGAAGCAAGAGTATACAGATAAGAATGGGAAAGACGAAAGAAAAGTCCTCATTCTAGAAATCCTAGAAAGGTTACATTTGAAGATGATGAAACTCCAAACAAAGATTTTTTTGAGATTAGTCCCAATCAAGTTATCACTCCTTCTCGCAAGAAGAATAAACAAGATAAACACAAAAGAGTGATGCCTAGGGATGATTTCATTCCTATTGATTATGAAGAGACAATTGATTTAGATGAAACCCATTTAAATCATAAGAGGAGGAAATCAAATGCTGTTGATTATGAAGAGGTCATGGTTAGCTTTGAATACCATAATGAAGTCCTAAAGGTAGTAGAGAAATAATAACACCAGGTGCTGATCTAAAGGATGGTATTATGAAAACAACACAAAATTCCATTGGAAATCGATTGAGGACGACCAACTTAGTTTATGATGGCCATACATTTCAGTTGAATGTGAAGCAACTTTATAAACCCACATAAGGGAAAGAAAAATATAAAATTAGAAAATTGCATCACTTACATATTCAGAATTTGAAAGTTTTGATTAGGTACAATTCATATGCACATGTGGTTGACTACCTAGTTCTTGTTGTCCTAATGGAATTTCCTAGTAGGGATGAATTTTATAGATCAAATTGTTTTAACTATAAATATTACGTGATTGGAAGAAATCATTCTATAGAGGCTATAATAGAATTGATGCAAGAGTATCCCAATAACCCTGTTTTTGAGACAGTCAAATCTATAATTTATGTTTGTTTAATAGATGCAGAAACAAAGTTATTGGCATGGGATCATAACACAAATAATGAGTAGAGGATGTCCATGACTTTCATTCAAAGGGTCAGATTTATCCATAATGAGTTTTATGAAATATGTGGTGGGGAGAGATCAAATGTTGATGTGAAGTTTCATAAGCAAGGTTGTATGGAAATATGCTTCCTAATTGATGATGAAATGCAAAAGAAAAAATTCGCAAAGGAAGTGATGCATTCATAGCTATGGATAGTTATTTTCAATTGGGATTTAGAATTGGACATGTATGGGATTTGGTATATGAGATCTTTAGCCTATGGGAAAGTATTGGTAAAAAATCAGAGGGTTAAGAAGACTAAACCTCTAATATGTAGCACAAGTAAGACAAGTCCCGAAATCAAGAATCTACCAAAAGATATGACTATAACACCTTGGATAATGATACAAGGAGTGAAGGATGAGACATTTATCATAGTTATATTATCATGTGTAAAGTTGGGTGAATTATCAATGGAGGAAATATGTGATGAATTTAAAAAGTAAGTTTGTTGAATTATTTCTTATTTATGTTAGGATTAGAAAATTATTTTTTTTACTTTAATATATTAATGTTCTAAGTATTTTATTATATATATATCATTATAACATTATTTATTTATTTTATTTAGTCACAAGGTGTATATGAGAATACAAGAGGAAATGGTTAAGATGTTGAATTAAGAGAGTTGGGATGATGTTAGACTCAACTATCTAGATTCAAGCTCTACAACAACATTGAAACAATTTTTGTTGCATTCAAAAAGGTATGTTGATTTATTACATTCATATTATTCGTTTGTCAGTTAGTTTATTTCTATTTTATTAGTTATAGATATATAACTACATGTTTGTTTGTTTCATTAAAGATGCCAAAGAAGAATGCAGATGGGGTACCTGAAACCTTTAAAAGTTTTATTTTAAAAACCAAATTTGAAAGAGAAAGAAGGAGAAGTGCTCAAAATGTTGAACTTGATGACACCCTTGATCACTACATTTGGAATGAGCTCAACATTGTTCAATATAAAGTGATATTAGGTGATTGTGAAAAAATTGCAAATATTGTTCCTAAAAAGGAATGCTCCCTTGTTATTGCGAATATCCCTCATGGTTATAGTATCCAAAACATTGGATATGATAGTGAGCCTTATACTTACCAAGATTTCAATAAATTGGTTATGGGATTTGATGACCTCCTAGCCTTGTATTCCCATAGGTGTAGAATTCTTCAATTTAATTCTGCTTTAGTTCTAAAGTAGAACAACTCTCCAATCTTTGCACGGGCCCAATCTCCTTAATAGAGTTTTGCTAAACTTCATTCTCCCTATTCTGTGGGATTAAATTTATTCTCCCTATTCTTCAACTCGTCGTCGTTCATTCCTTATCCATGCGACCAATACTCATGACCACAGACTTGACTCGTCGGGACTTAATTTGCGTTTTAACCCTCACCGTTGATCATTATTGTAAGGACAATCCTGATCTCATCTCATAATGCTGTAGTCAGAATTAACAAATATGACCCTACGAAAGGGCTCTGAAAGGTCCGTCTCGATGGATGGTGGATCTTACTCGTGGTTGCGTCTCGATGGACGACATGGATCAACGTCCATTTTTTCTGTTCAGAGTTCCTTTGTCAGTCTCCGTCCATCTGGGACCTTTCGAAACTATCGTTCCAACAATCCTTCCCCTCTCAGACTCCGAACAACAAAGCCACCTCCACCGTTGATCTACTCTGGGTCTATCAATCCTAGGTCACCCTCTTGACTTCACAACACCATGCCTTCACCAAAGGGTATACATGTGGATGTCGTGTGTCAACCTCTCACCCGATGACTCAAATGCTAAGTGTCACCCATTCATTCCTCCACTTCACTATCATGTGTTCACTTCACATTTGTTTATGTCACGTCCTGGTCTTCGTCAGCTACCACATGTCTCTTTTGCGTTCGTTGATCTATTCCATTTTGAATAGACCTTAATCTTTCATCACTATCATTCTATCGGGGTTCCTCCAACTATTGGATTCTAAAGACTCTTCTCCGACGACCAATAAAATGTTGCCACGTGTCTCTCTTTCAATGCCAATCCAGAGTTTCTATGAAATGGATCTGAACTATCGATCAAGGTATTCCCTCATCAATCTGAACCATCAATTTAACTTCGCGTTCCACCGCTTTGGTATATGGATGATCCTCCGAACTTTGCCATGTAGACTCTTGAGGGTCGTTGATCTCCTCACTCCGAGATACAATTACAGTCGTTGATCTTTATCTTTCTTTGCTTGATCAACATAGTCCATAGCTCTTTCCTCGTTGGGATGTTCCTATTTCCCCTATTTTTTGAACATCAAACAAGGGTATCTAAGAGGAATATTCCCATTGATACTCTTGTTTCGGTGTGCTGGAACAAGCTTTGAAAGCTGGACTTTGAAACACTTATCCCGAAGGCTTTCCTTTATCGATTCGACCCGAAATATGGATCATTTTTTACTGTTGATCTAGATTTGATAACTAATCTCAACCGTCCTTATTCAACATCTTTAATTGGAGATCTGGGTAAATAATTGATGGTCACGCTCTATTTCTTTTCTTGATCAGACGGTAGTTGTTTCTCTACAATTACAAAGGGAATTTTCACTGTTTTTCCTCGGTTGCGCACATAGTTGGATTCAAACTTTGCTCCTTTCCTACTTCAAATGATCCTGCCACGAACTCAACTGGTTTGTCACCCCCTTTGGGACATCGATCCCTTCAGTGATCGATGATCATTTACAATCCATTCACACTAGATCCAAAGCCAACACAAACGTTTTAAGAGGGGTTTCTTCACTATTCATATATTAACACCTGCACACTCACTCTTGCAGAGAATGAACACACACACAATAATACACAGAGGTTCAATGCACCAATTCCCAAACAACACTCGAAACATAGTGATTCTTTTTCCATTTGTACACATTGTACATACACAATACAATAGGCCTCTCTCCTTTATTGGCCTTCCTCACTCTCTGGCCTAATTTTCTATTCAATTGGCCACACCCTCATGCTCAAAAGATTAAAAAATAATGACAAAGGTTCTGAAACCATAATTGGTTGAGATCTTAACAACCATTCCTAAATTAACCTCTAGGATACTTAGATCCACAAAATCCTCACAACAACCCTTAGGATCTCTCTAGATCCTAAAAATCCTCATGAGACCTAAATCTCAACCAAATATTTCAAGAACAAACCAATTACATATTAAAATTATACAAGCTTTCTAGAATTCCTTCAAACATAAGATTTTTCACAATTAATCAATTAAATTAAAATAATTTCAAGACCCCTAAGTCTAACCAAACGTGCTTGGTTTTGGAGGTGGGATGCTCCTGCATCAAACTCCCAAGGAACAAAAAATGTTCATGATCTCCTGATCATGAATTCCATTAGCTGAGGTCTTCCTGGATCCCAAACTTTATGTTGATGTTGTGCATCCAACCTTGCATGTTGTTCAACCTATGTTGTCTTCAATTCTCCATGCTTCTAAATTATATGTTTTTGTTTTCCACTTGCTTTGCTAATGCAAAGCCTCACAATCAATTGTACTTTTTTGTTGACTGCCCTTCTTACCTTAGTATGCCTCCTCTTAGGTACTTTCGTCATCATCATCCATATCTTATCAATCTCCATGTTCAGTCTATCCTTTGACTGGTACATGCTACTACAAACTTGCTGAAAATGATTGTTTCTATTGACTGACTATTGAATATCCTTCTCTTGTATAAGAGTTACATGATTCTTATTCAGCTCTAACTTTGCATGCTGAATCTGCACCTTTTGATCTTCTATCTTCTTCGCCAATATTTCCAATTCATCATATAAATTAGCAAAATTAACTGGAACTATATTGGTAAATTCCATGCAACAATCATCACATGTATCCATTGCCATCCAATCTTCTAAGAGTTCCATTTATTCCTCAAATTTATATCCTCTGTAAGTATTCCTTCATGAGGCAATTCTCCATCTCGTGTACCTGCATAACCTTCATGAGAAGATGCTGCTTATCTTTTTTTGGAACATAATTTAAATTATGTCCTCCTTCAACTTCCTCTAGCTTTATGACAACTTCAAATGACCGTCCACTATCATTCCCTGCAAAACCTACAATCATACACAATTTTTCATATTTAAAAGCATGAGGCTCTCTAGCCTCATTTGATATTTCTATCAACACATCCTTATGATGATCTTCACCATCATCTTCTTCAAGGAATGATCCTTTCTCTGGTTCACAAAAGTGAACTCTTTCCTCTATTCATGACCTCTGGCTAAACTCAACTCCTTTGAGTTTATCCTCCTTCATACAAGCACTCAACTTGCGCTTCAAGGTCCTCAAGCTCTTCCCCAACTTCCTGGCAAACAATTTCATCACAAGCCACTTAACTCTCTTCTTTACATTCCATCCTTGTCTCTGGTTTTCCTCAATCTTATTTTGTAGTAGTTTTCCAATGTAACTGAGTTGTAGTCTTCACTCAACCAATCCTCTGTCAAGTTCCTCTTGACTCGTCCTTTTTATGCCATTTTCTTTGAAATATTCATTTCCTCTGCTGTGGCTTCTTCTAGAACCTTCATAATGACCATAAATAGTAATTTTAACCTCTACCTTTGTGAACATCTCCTTATTCACATGTGAGCTACATCAAGCCTCTGTAGAAAATCTCCTCATCTGCTACCTAATACCAACTCAAGCTTCCTCTTGAGATGGTCCTCGGTCCTCTTGGTACCACTGGAACCCTCTGAGCACTCCTATGCTCTTCTCTGGCTTATGCACTTTGGCTCAGTTTCTCTAAATAAATCCTCTTGTCCTCTCCACTTACTTCCAATATCCAGCTGGAAGTAATTACAACACATGCTGCTGCAAGGTTCTGCCACAAATTCTTCACTTGAGAGCTCTGCTTTCCCTCTGTCACAACTTTACTAGTTGTAAGGGTTGTCAATACTTACCCTTATTCTTCTGTTAATACCTGTAATCACAATCCTTATAACAAGAGTTAATCTTTTCTTCCAGATTCATTGCACTTTAATGGGAAACTCCTTGTCCAATGCTTCTACAATCTTCTCATGTACTCCTTTATACATTCTCTCTCTGAATCAAATCGGATTCTTTGTAGGCTGCAATCTTCTATTGCATATTTCCACTTTAATTTACAGAGAAAAATGGTGCTTTGATACAAAAAATGATGACCTCCCATCCTTGTATTCCCACAGGTGTAGAATTCTTCGATTTAATTCTGCTTTAGTTTTGAAGAAGAACTGCCCTTCAATCTTTGCGTGGGCCCAATCTCCTTAATAGAGTTCTGTTGCTCTATTATTCAGACCAGTATTTTCATGCTCAAAACCATGCATTTTTCTTCATAAGACATCCTGCTAAGATCCGTGGGCTAAAATTCATTCTCTCTATTCTTCAACCCGTCGACGCTCATTCCTTATCCATGCGACCGATACTCATGACCACAGACCTAAATCGTCGGGACTTAATTCGCCCTTCAATCCACACCATTCATCATCACTGTAAGGATGATCATGATCTCGTCTTAGAATGTTGTAGTAAGAATTAACAAATATGACCCTACAAACTAGCTCCGAAAGGCCTGTCCCGATGGACGGTGGATCTTACTCCTAGTCATGTCCTGATGGACGACATGGATCAACATCTAATTTTTTTTGTTCGGAGTTCCTTTTTCAGACTCCTTCCAGCTATGACCTTCTGAAACTATTGTTCCGATAGTCCTTCCCCTCTTGGACTCCAAACAACAAAGCCACCTCCACCGTTGATCTACTCTAGATCTATCGGTCATGGGTCACCGTCTTGAATTCACTATGCCACGCCTTCACCAAAGGGTCTACACGTGGATTCTGTGTATCAACCACTCACATGAGGACTCAACTGCCAAGTGTCACTCATTCATTTGTCCACTTCACTACCACGTGTTCACTTCTCATTTGTTGACGCCACGTCCTAGTCTTTGTCAGCTGCCACGTGTCCCTTCTACATCAGTTGATCTATTCCATTCCTATTAGACCTCAGTCTTTCATCGTTGATTCTATCGGAGTTCCTCCAACTATTGGATTTTGATGACTCTTCTTCGACAACCAATAAAATGACGCCACGCTTCTCTCTTTCAATGCCAATCTAGATTTGCTCCTAAAGAGATCTGAACCATCGATCCGGGTCTTCCCTCATGAATCAGAACCGTCGATTTAACTTCACATTCCACCCCTTTGGTCTCTGGATGATCCTCCGAACTGTGCCATGTAGAATCTTGAGGTTCGTTGATCTCCTCACTCCAAGATACAATTACAATCGTTGATCTTTATCTTTCTTTGCTCGATCTACACTATCCATCACTCTTTCCTAGCTGAGATGTTCCTATTTCCCCTATTTTCAGAACATCAAACAAGGGTATCGAAGAGGAATATTCCTCTTGATACTCTTGTTTCAGAGTGATGGAACAAGATTTGAAATATGGACTTTCAAACACTTATCTTGAAGGATTTCCACTATCGATTTGGCCCAAAATCTGGATCACTTTTGACCATTGATATATATCTGAGAACTAATCTCAACCGTCTGTTTTCAACACCTTGAACATGAGATCTGGGTAAATAATTGACAATCATGATCTGTTTTACTTTTTGATTGGATGATAGTTGTTTCTCTACATTTGCAAAGGGATTTTTCACTATTTTTCTTTGATTGCGCACATAGTTGGATTCAAACTTTGCTCATTTCTGACTTCAAATGATCCTGCCATGAACTCAATTGGTTTGTCACCCCCTTTGGGACATTGATTCCTTCAGTGATCGATGATCATTTATAATCCGTTCATGCTCGATCCAAAGCCTTCACATATGTTTTAAGAGGGGATTCTTCACTGTTAAGATATTAATACCTGCACACTCACTCTTGCAAAGAATGAACACACACACAATAGCACAGAAAGGTTCGATACACCAATTTCCAAACAACACTCGAAACATAGTGATTCTTTTTTCATTGTACACACTATACATACAAAATACAATATGCCTCTTTCCTCTAATGGCCTTCCTCACTCTCTATCTTGATTTCCCATTCAATTGGCCACACCCTCATGCTCATAAGCTTACAATTTAATTACAAAGGTTCTAAAACAATAATTGGTTCATATCTTTACAACCCTTTCTAAATTAACCACTAGGATACTTAGATCCACAAAATCCTCACAACAACCCCTAGGATCTCTCTAGCTCCTCAAAATCATCATGAGACCTAAATCTCAACCAAATATTTTGAGAACAAACCAATTACACGTTCAAATTATACAAGCTTTCTAGAATTCCTTCAAACGTAGGAATTTTCACAATTAATTAATTAAATTCAAATAATTTCAAGACCCCCAGGTCTAACCAAATGTACTTGGTTTTGGAGAAAGGACATTCCTGCATCAGACTCCCAGGGAACATAAATTGTTCATGATCTCCTGATCATGAATTCCATTAGCTGAGGTCTTCCTAGATCCCAAACTTTATGTTGTTGTTGTGCATCCAAACTTGCATGTTGTTTTTCAACTTATGTTGTCTTCAATTCTCCGGGCTTCCAAATTTTATGTTGTTGTTGTCCACTTTCTTTGTCGATGCAAAGCCTCACAGTCAACTGTACTTTGTTGTTGGTTGTCCTTCTTAACTTAGTATGCCTCCTCTTAGATTCTTTCATCATCAACATCCATATATCATCAATCTCCATGTTCAGTCTATCCTCTAACTGGTACAAGCTGCTGCAAAATTGCTGAAAATTGTTGCTGTTGCATATCCTCCTCTTCTATAAGAGTTACAAGACTCTTATTCAACTCTTACTTTGCATGCTAAATCTACACCTTTTGATCTGCTATCTTCTTCTCCAAGATTTCCAATTCATCATATAAATTAGCAAAATTAACTGGAACTGCATTGGTAAATTCCATGTAACATTCATCCCCTATGTGCATTGCCAACCAATCTTCTAAGAGTTCCATTTCTTCCTCAGAGTTCATATCCTCTATAAGTATGCCTTCATGAGTCATTTCTCCATCTCTTGTACCTGTATAACCTTCATGAGATGATGCTGCTTCATTTCCCTTAGAAAAAAATTTAAATTGTGTCCTCCTTCAACTTCCTCTAGCTTTCTGACAACTTCAAATGATTGTTCACTATCATCCTCTGCAAATCCTGCAATCATACACAATTTGTAGAACTTGCAGATATCAAAGACCCAATGGAAGAGAAAAATGACACAATGGAAGCATAGAATGATGTCCAAGAAGATGATGATGTGTCTCTTGAGAATGATGAATTTGGGATATATGATATTGTTGATTAGTTTTAAGATGCCCTTGAAAACGATGCTCACTTTTGCAAATTTTGATGAGCTATAATTGTAATGTTTTGACTTTCAGATTTTAAAATAAGAATGAATATGTATCTATTGTTGTTTTATGATGCATTTTTTATTATTATTTTCTTTTTACTTTTATTTGTATGTGAATCAATATACGAGGGAAAATGACATTAAATGTTGTCAATTTTTTACTTCAAATGTATAAAAATATGGAAAAAATGTTAATTTTTTTTTTTCAATTATGTCCATAAAAATGCTTTATTTTACATCTTATTTTAAATGGATAGCTTCCAAAATGTTTAAGTTTTTTTATTATATATGGATTTAAAATGTGTATTTTTTGGCTAAATATTAAAAATAGTGTTATTTAACTACAATTATTTCCTATGTATTGAAGTAAAGATAAAAATAAAATGTGTTAAAAATAATATTTTACACTATATTTAAAAAGTATGGCACCATAAATTAATTAAGGAGGCATAATTGTATGAAAAATATTAATTAAAAAAAAGTTGATGGTATACAACATTTTTAACATTGAAAAAAACATGGAAAAATGATTAAAAACACCATTGAAAAAAAAGTAAGCAATTTAGAAAAATTTGAAAATAGTTGAAAAAATAAGCATTTAAAAAAAATGTGGATACATTATGGATAAAAAGATTTAAAATATCAAAAACAACCTAAAAGCGGGGCGAGGGGAGGGGGGAGGGGCTGGGAGATACCAACACAACTCTTCAAAAAGAGGTAAAAAATGTGACCCCTAAAAAATATTAATTGTATGAAAAATATTAATTTTTAAAAAGTTGATGGTATACAACATTTTTAACATTGAAAAAAACATGGAAAAATGATTAAAAACACCATTGAAAAAAAATAAGCGATTTAGAAAAATTTGAAAATAGTTGAAAAAATAAGCATTTAAAAAAAAATGTGGATACATTATGGATAAGAAGATTTAAAATATCAAAAAACAACCTAAAATTGGGGGGGGGGGGAGATACCAGTAGCACAACTTTTCAAAAAGAGGTAAAAAATGTGACCCCTAAAAAACGAGAACTCTGTAGAGTTCTCATTAAGTTGGTAACTTCGTTTTGCTTGGAAGTTGTCCTTTCAACGCAACCTGCCAA
This sequence comes from Picea mariana, assembly GCA_032191745.1. Lineage (NCBI taxonomy): Eukaryota > Viridiplantae > Streptophyta > Pinopsida > Pinales > Pinaceae > Picea > Picea mariana. The sequence continues at coordinate 209,176 of JASDQU010104069.1, forward strand.
AGGTCATGCTGCCCTTATCTTATAATTCTGGACCGCTTCTGCAAAACTGTGTCCTCTGCTTGAGCATCCAGTGCTAAATCCTCTATGGAAGGTAGGACTTTCTCCTCCTCCTGATCCAACATGGAGGGCTCATAGAGTTTGAGATTCTCCACATTCACTATTGAGTAAATGCTCATGTATGGGGGTAGACTAAGTCTGTAGGCATTATCTCCCATCTTTTCCAATAACTCAAAAGGGCCATGCCACAAAGCCTTGATCTTCTTACCGGGACCCTGTAGTCTTTCCTTATTCAATTGTAACCATACTATGTCTCCCACTTTAAATGTTCTCTCTATTTTGTGCCAGCCATGTCTAGCCTTGTATTTTTCCTACGAATTCTTCAACGTCTTCTGTACTTGCAAATAGATCTTTCTGATCTTATTAACACATTTTTATGCTTTTAATGCATCTCATGTGAGGTCCTCCCTCACTCCTCCTTCATGTCCATATACAACATCTAAGGGTGAAGGTGAAAAATATCCAAAGCAAGTTTCAAAAGGTGACTTACCAATATAATTGTGGACTGCTATGTTATAAGAGTGTTGTATAAGCGTTCTTCAACCAATTTTCAATATATTCTCTCATTGGTGCCATGATTATTTCTTATCTCACTTTAATATAAAATAATAAATTTTCAATATATTTAAAATACATCGAGAGTTGATGGAGGGTATCCTCAATATCATCGTTTTTTTTTCACATAACGGACCAACCAACTCTCTACGTCTATCTCTGAATATTTGGTTAGGTTGTTGAACTTTTCTGCTAATGCAATATTTAACAAGTACAATTTTTCTTCCATCTGTTTCTTTGACAAGAGTATTGAATTCATAATTAAGTGTGGGTCCTCCACATCTTTAGTTGACATGACTATTTCTAATTCAATCAACTTTAAATATAATTCATCCCTTTTTACACTTATGACATCACACTCAACTAACATCTCTTTAAACTTTTGATTCTCTTGAGCCAACACGCCTTTAATTGTTTTAAATGGATTGTCGAAGGCAAATCCTCTTCTTTTATCCAGAATTTACTAAGACCTGGAACTCTTTCACTAAAAGTAGAAATAACCCCTTTGTAAAATTCTTCATCATTTTCAAGATCTATTTGAAAATACTTCCTGAAATGTGTTATTCTTGAGCCTAAGGAGACAAAGCTCGTTGCTAACTCCCAGGTTTCAATAATCAAGGACATTCTCTTTTGGATGTTTTCATCGACATATCTTCTGATAGCAACAAGAAAATTTGATGTTCCTTTTAATATTGAGCTTGATTCATGTCTTCCTTCAAGAGTTCTCAAGGGTTGTATGGTGGAAATAAGACTAGAAAACAATGGTGGGGGCATTAAGGCATTTTCCAATTCTCTAACTCTATCTTTTAGAATTGCATTTTCACTTTATACATCTCCAATTGACATTTTTAAAGCTTCTCCTATGGCCTCATGGAATTCTATGACCATGGAGGGTGGAACCCCTATAAAGTCAAATCTTGAGTTCCATTTTTCTTGAATCTTCTTAGTTTTTGCATTGACTTTTTAAATAACTAACTTTCTTGATTTTTTACTGAATGTGGAACGATGTAGGGTAAGAGACTCCTCTTCAAATATGATTGGCTCTTGAGTAGCCAGTTCTTTTGCAATTGTTCTTCTTTCTTGTAGCCTTTGTTCTTCACCTGTAATTCTATTTCTTCGATATTTACATTGAGTTCCGTGTCTTCCGGGATAATTTCATCTCCATGTATGTCTTCACTTTCTCGTTATTTATTTGTACCTCTCTTACTCTTACTAGAAATTGGGAGTTTGTGTGGCTTCTCAAGGTTCCCTTAGAAGGGTTTTGTTCTCCTCCGTCATTAGAGTTATCAAATCGAATAATTTCTTTGTTGTTGAAGTAAATTCTGGGGTTTTCCTTTGGGTAGGCTCTTTTTTTGAGAAACATTTGGGGATCACGAGCTTCTCTCATTCACAAATCCTCCTTGTTGTTTGTGCTGATCAGTTGTACTGATGATTGTCTCAATATCTTCTTGCAATTTCCCCTCCGGTAACCCTTGAGGGTTTTGACTGTCACCTTCTTCTTCTCCAAATAAGAATGTTTTAGCAAATGAAACTCTATATCCTACCGATGTCATGTGGGTCATGAATAACTGATTAGGGTTTAAACCCTATATTTCATTTGCTTTCTTGAGATTGCATAAATCAAATTGAGCTGAGATTTCATCAAGGTGGGCAATGCTTTTTACAACTATTTCCCCAATTTTACATGGAAATTCGATGAAACATTTTTTCCTTTTCTCGTTAAAGAAGTGAGCCCAAATTTTACATTGTTTACATATCTCAACTATAAATATTTTATCAGAAATAAAAAATGGTAGATATGAAGGTTTTTGATGCGAACAATAGAGTATGATAACACTAAAATTTTCCATGGCTTCAAAACTTCCTTTCTTGTCTAAGAAAGATGCAGCTTCTTGGGATAATCTTGATGTATTGTGTCCATGAATTAACATCTTGAAAGATGAGATAAAATTGTTGTTCACTTCACATAAGTGATATGCAGATTTGTGTTTCGAAAGTGCATGGTACCACATTTGTACAAGGTCGAGTTTACAGTTAACCTTTTTGGCCAAGGGTAGGCCATTGAAAACATGATAGTAGGTCATGACGAAAATCAAATATGGGGACATATAAAACCTTTTCTTATTTCGGAAATTTCTTAATTGAAAAGATAACTAACTTGAAATAATCATGGCCCAGTCAAAGATGGCATTTTGATGAATTTAGAAATGTAGTATGTATAGAGAAAGCTTAGAAATAGTAGTTGTAGATTCGTTTCCAGTAATTATGGAAAAAAAAACATGCCATTTGTTGGTACAAGTTCTTTAGTGAACTTACTTGAATGTGTGAGAGGTCTTTCGGAAAAATTGTTGGGTCTTCAAGGTATTTCTGCTGAAGTTCAAATCTTCCTTTCTTCGTCTTCAAGACATCCTCAACTTCGATGCTCTTGAAAATCATCGTCGGCTCAAGGAGCCTGAACATCCTTTTGAAAGTTGAGGGAGTTAAAGAGATGGGTGATTCTCCCTATAACTGAATAATTCTTCGTTCCTTTTCAAACTTATCTATACACCATGAAATTAATTCCTTGAAATCATAAACTTCTGGAACACATCTTGCTGATGCAATTCCTGATGTCCAAATCCTATTCAAATTCTTTTCAAGTGGCGATAATGTAGAATAGTACATGTAGGGCTGGGACCACTAAAATCTTTTGTTTTCTCGTCCCAAAAGATTGATAGTGTCTCCACATAACTACTCTTTTCTTTGAGCTGCCATTCTTAAGAAAGGTGGCAGACTTAATGAACAACTTTTCAAATTGTTATTATAGAAATATACTTGTTTTATTTAACATGTTATGGGGCTCTTAACTCAAGTATTTTTAATGCTAATTAGTATTTAAATTTATGGGAAGCTGTCTCGAGAATCTCATCATTAATAAAGGTATTAACACTTATATGAGTGGTAGTCATTTTTGGAAAGTATAATATAATGAACATTGGGAAATGTGACATGACAGGACGTAAAGCGTCACGGAGTAGCAGAAAATCGAGAGAACAGACGAGCGTAGCAAGCGTGATATTGGAAGGATCAAGATTGCACGATGATGGAAAAACATGATGATAGAAGGATCAGGATAAGCAGAAGAGTGGACAAGAAGGATAACAAACAAACGAGATAGTGGACAAGTCGAGATAGTGCTCTACAATCGTGAACATATATCCAAAAATTTCTAAGTGTAGGTGCATAACGAGGGTCGCGAAAATGAAGTGAGTATTAAGTGGGTTGCAAAATTTAGGCGTAGCAAGGTAATACGTTTGGAACTTGCGATGATATCAAAATTTTCTAAGTATGGGAAAAATTAAGAATGGGATATACAAAAGAATTATATGAGATTTATCATACTTGTGGGTCAACAAAGATCTAGTCCTTTTGACTTGTTTTTAGGCTCTATTCCTTGTGATTGATGTTAATGTTTACCTTTGGTAGTAGAATCGATGGATTTTCATCATTTATTCTTTAGAATTGAGTTTCATTGTGCCATTTGTACATTTTGAGGGATGTTGGACTTTGATCATTTGTATCTAGGTTATTTTAAGTCAGCTTGTGTATTTGGTCAATTGTCTTTTGTGTCGTGATTCAACATTTGATTTATTCTCTTAAGGTTTGTGATACTTTGTTTGAAAATTGTCATCTCTTTTATGGCTTAAAAGATAGTGTGGAATAACACTATAGCAAATTTTAAATTGGGTATTGATTTCATTTTTTCCCATTAATAGATTTATAATCAACAATGATAATGGTAGTGAAGACCTCCATATTTACAGTAACATATACATACATTGAACTCCTAACGTTTGCCATATTTGTCCTCCCACTAATTGATGAACTGTCACTAACTCCTAGTTTGGTGGATGGCACGAGTTCCATGGACTTTGTTTCCTCCAATAGTGCATCTCTTATGGCCTTTGTTATCACATTCTTGTCCTATATGTTCTTCCAAGAACCATATTTTGATATATTATGCCTTTGTATATGTAGGCTAAAGGTGTTTCTTAAGCTCTATTGCTTTAAATAAGCTTTGTTACGTTATTAATGGCTTTATTGCTTGTATGTTTACATTTTGTTTATAAAAATTGGCCCTTAGTGGCTGGAAATTCTCTACTATACCTTGTATGAAGGTTTCTATTTATTCTCTCGTTGATTTCTCCATGCCTAATGAGGTATAGGTTATGCTTATAAAATCTCAAAAATTTGCCAAATATTTAAAATTTGAGTTTAAATTATTTCAAAATGATAAAGATGATGTAATGAAAAAAAAAATATATATTGTAAAATAGGACAATGCATTGATATCATATAGTGATTTCAGAACTTTTTATGTAAAATTTATATGGTTTTTAAACATTATAATAATTCTTTTTTAAGATAAACTATTTTCAAAATATTATTTTTTCATCAATCAATTAATTATCATCATGAGAGTGGTTGACCCCGATTTAATAGTAAATTTGTATTTAAAAAATAATAATAATTAAGAATAATAATTAAAATAAAAATAAAATAAAATAAAGTTTAATATTTTATGTTTTATAATCTTTTAGACATTGTTTTATAATTATAATGTTTTATAATTATTTAAAAAGATAAAGATGATGTAATGAAAAAAAGGTATTTTATAATTATAATGTTTTATAAATTATTTCAAAAAGATAAAGATGATGCAATGAAAAAAAAAAGGTAATTGTAAAATAGGACATTGTTTTATAATTATAATGTTTTATAATTATTTAAAAAGATAAAGATGATGTAATGAAAAAAAGGTATTTTATAATTATAATGTTTTATAAATTATTTCAAAAAGATAAAGATGATGCAATGGAAAAAAAAGGTAATTGTAAAATAGGACAATGCATTGAGATCAAATAATAATTTCATAACATTTCGTGTCAAATTTGTAAAGTTTTTAAGCATTTTTATAATTCTTTTTTAGGATAAATTATTTTCAAAATATCATTTTTTCATCCATTAATTATCATCAAAGTGGTTGAAAATGATTTAATTTTAAATTTGCATTTTAAAAATGATAATAATTAAGAATAATAATAGTTAAGAATAATAATTAAAATTAAAATAAAATAGAGTAAAGTTAAATATTTTATGTTTTATAATCTTTTGTAGTATATTGTTATTGGAATTTAGTTAGTTAATTTTTTTAATAAAATTGTTGTTTTTAATATAAAGATTATTCAACTTTCTAAAATATTTTTAAGGGACGTTAATATTTGTAATTTTATAAAATTTAAAATGATTTTTACAAAATTTCAAATCAAAATTTATATGAATATCTTAAAAAATCAATATAATAAAAACAAACCAAAATTCCTAACAAAAACTTGGTAAAAAAATTTAGAATAAGTGAACAATTCATTTTGTCCATTAAATTTTCACATAATTTCACATAATAAAGTCAATTAGATTAATCCATTTATATAAAGATATCAGAAAAATAAGATCAAAATTGATTGAATAAAAATATATCCCAATATAAAATAATAAAATTTGTGTTCCAATAAAAAAATCATTTAAAAAAAGATTTTTTAACCTATTTACTTTGTATATAGTTCGTTTCATATGTTAATCCATTTATATGGTTTGTAAGCAATATAGAATATATGGTTTGTAAGCAATATAGAATATATTGATTCATACATCACATCAGTTTAAACTATAGAGAAATGAAACATTCGTGAAGCAAACGTTTTTGTGAATTTTAAATCATTTTTCGTATTTGAGTTTTATAATTTTAAACGTAACACGTTTACAAAAACTGCGAACCCCAAATCCAACCACAAGCGGACACATATTTATTTATAATTTTTCTTTAATTGATTTTGACGTGCACCCCATTGAAGCGGGAAAATGTTTAATTTACAGTCAAAGCAATAAAAATAATACCCTGTACCTTCCAACACGGAAAATTGATTGTGTTTGACAACTGGACCAGCTCCTCCTCCTTTAAACCCTAACTCCCTCAACCCTAATTATTATTATTATAATTTCTTAAAATTACAATACATACACAGTCATACATTGGAGTTTGACAACTGGACCAGCTTCTCCCTCTTATTTTATTCCATTAAACCCTAACTCTCTCAACCCTATTATAATTGTTTTAAATTACAAGCCATACACAGTCATACATCGGTTCCACATGCCTGCCGGGTTTTTTCATTTTAACCCTACTCTCTCAACCTTAGTTTTCAATTTTTAAACTTAAA
>JASDQU010104069.1:216064-244906 GCA_032191745.1 Picea mariana
GACATTGTTTTATAATTATAATGTTTTATAATTATTTAAAAAGATAAAGATGATGTAATGAAAAAAAGGTATTTTATAATTATAATGTTTTATAAATTATTTCAAAAAGATAAAGATGATGCAATGGAAAAAAAAGGTAATTGTAAAATAGGACAATGCATTGAGATCAAATAATAATTTCATAACATTTCGTGTCAAATTTGTAAAGTTTTTAAGCATTTTTATAATTCTTTTTTAGGATAAATTATTTTCAAAATATCATTTTTTCATCCATTAATTATCATCAAAGTGGTTGAAAATGATTTAATTTTAAATTTGCATTTTAAAAATGATAATAATTAAGAATAATAATAGTTAAGAATAATAATTAAAATTAAAATAAAATAGAGTAAAGTTAAATATTTTATGTTTTATAATCTTTTGTAGTATATTGTTATTGGAATTTAGTTAGTTAATTTTTTTAATAAAATTGTTGTTTTTAATATAAAGATTATTCAACTTTCTAAAATATTTTTAAGGGACGTTAATATTTGTAATTTTATAAAATTTAAAATGATTTTTACAAAATTTCAAATCAAAATTTATATGAATATCTTAAAAAATCAATATAATAAAAACAAACCAAAATTCCTAACAAAAACTTGGTAAAAAAATTTAGAATAAGTGAACAATTCATTTTGTCCATTAAATTTTCACATAATTTCACATAATAAAGTCAATTAGATTAATCCATTTATATAAAGATATCAGAAAAATAAGATCAAAATTGATTGAATAAAAATATATCCCAATATAAAATAATAAAATTTGTGTTCCAATAAAAAAATCATTTAAAAAAAGATTTTTTAACCTATTTACTTTGTATATAGTTCGTTTCATATGTTAATCCATTTATATGGTTTGTAAGCAATATAGAATATATGGTTTGTAAGCAATATAGAATATATTGATTCATACATCACATCAGTTTAAACTATAGAGAAATGAAACATTCGTGAAGCAAACGTTTTTGTGAATTTTAAATCATTTTTCGTATTTGAGTTTTATAATTTTAAACGTAACACGTTTACAAAAACTGCGAACCCCAAATCCAACCACAAGCGGACACATATTTATTTATAATTTTTCTTTAATTGATTTTGACGTGCACCCCATTGAAGCGGGAAAATGTTTAATTTACAGTCAAAGCAATAAAAATAATACCCTGTACCTTCCAACACGGAAAATTGATTGTGTTTGACAACTGGACCAGCTCCTCCTCCTTTAAACCCTAACTCCCTCAACCCTAATTATTATTATTATAATTTCTTAAAATTACAATACATACACAGTCATACATTGGAGTTTGACAACTGGACCAGCTTCTCCCTCTTATTTTATTCCATTAAACCCTAACTCTCTCAACCCTATTATAATTGTTTTAAATTACAAGCCATACACAGTCATACATCGGTTCCACATGCCTGCCGGGTTTTTTCATTTTAACCCTACTCTCTCAACCTTAGTTTTCAATTTTTAAACTTAAAGTCATACATAGTCAGAAATAGGTTTAAAGGTTCCACATGCTTTTTGATTTTTGATTTTTATTTTTATGGTTAAAATTCATTTCTTAATTAAAAAATGGATTCAACATACTATAAAACATAAATAATTACTTAAATTTATGAATCTAACAATTTAAAAAAATCTCCAAAAACATTCATTTCTTACAAAGTTTAGACTACTGCAAGATTTTTTAATCAAATAGATTTTAATTTTTTTAATATAACTTATGATTTTTTTAATTGAACTTTATTTTTATTTTTATTATTTTTTAAAATTGATTGAAGTTTAATTTTTTAAATGTATTATTATTATCTAACCCTAACGCCTCAACCTATATTTAACTATAAAAACTATAAAGCGCCTCTCGACCCCAAAAAATTCACAATCTATTTTCTAAAACTTCTAATATATGAGATAAATGGTAAGCCAATAGACCATAATAGACCACCTTTCCCAATCTTAATATATATATATAGTGCCTTCTCCATATGTAAGCCAAACGTATAAAACGAAACAGGTGGGCTTTCAAAACCATTCGTACATGTTGTTTGGACAACTTCTTCCCTCTCACATGGTCTCTCTCACATGGTCTATCGATTACTCTATCATGTGTGTTTTGCATGTTCTATGCCTTCAATTGATATGATATGATTCTTATTTAAGCCTTTTTTTTTTTTTAATATTGAGAATGTTTTTAAAGTGTGGAATTTTTTTCTCGAAGAAATTTTTTCAGGAATTATTGTTTAATGGTTGTATGTTTTTGTGTTGTTTATTATTTCAAGTGTGTTTATTTAATTTATGCATGTTTTTCTCTCATTCATTAGTGTGCGTTTATTTAATTTATACATGTTCTTCTCTCATTCATGTAGGGAGCATATTTTACACATCTTCTTTTCATTCAGTATCAAAGTCTCATCACCTTGAATCCAAGGTGTTAGGGATAAGGTTTTTTAATCTAATCTTGGTTTGAGTGAGAGCTTACGTAGAAGGAAATCTTGTTGCAAAGAAATGGTAAGCACATCTAGATTAGATATGGAGAAGTTTAATGGCACTAACTTTGAGTTGTGGAAGTTTAAGATGAAGGATTTTCTCATAGATCAAGATATGCGAGTTGTAGTGTATGGAACCAAACCTGTTGGTATGGAAGATGAAGAGTGGGTGGTGTTGGAGAGAAAGGAGAGAAGCCTTATTAGGCTCTGTTTGGCTGATTAGGTATTATTGAACTTTTCTGAAGAAAACACCACAACAACTATCTGGAAGAAATTGGGGGATTTGTATCAAGCTAAATATTTGATTAATAAACTTTTTAGAGAGAGAGATGGAAGTGTAGTCATGCTTTTAGAATACTCGACGTTTCAATCCACAAGTTGGGATCATCATCAGGAGGTTTTTAAGCTCATGACGACGATCCCAACTTGTGGATTGAAACATCGAGTATTCTAAAAGAATGAACACAATTCTCTCTCTCTCTCTCTCTCTTAAAAACTCTATGGCGGAAAATAATGAACATTTTAATAAACTTTTTCTATGGAAAAAAAATGTTTGCCTTGAGAAAGGGTGATGGTGATTATGTAGCCAAGCACTTGAATGCATTTAATACTATTGTGACCCAGTTTATTATGTAGCAAAGCACTTGAATGTATTTAATACTATTGTGACCCCGTTTATTATGTAGCCAAGCACTTGAATGCATTTAAGTTCCTACTTGATGTGTGCATTATTCAATGTAATAGTTCTTTGATTTCTATAGCGGAAATATCTATAGGATCTACACCTTCACAATCAAAGCCTCCTAAACAAGATCTTGCTTTAGAAAGCAAGTTGCCTACAAAGAAGATAATGCTATTGCACTAAAGTGTAACATCTTGCTCTTGCGTGCACATGATTTTACTTATTCTTTGAGGACACTTGCATGCAAGTGATCTAGTTTGTATATGGTTGTTTGTTTCACTTATGGATTTAGATGATGATGTTGTTGGATTATGATGTTATGTTATTTGATATCTATGTATAGACAGGTGCTATTGACGGGTTTCTCCTGAGTGTGCAGGACACTCAACAGATTGAGGATGTCGATGGCATCAAGGGACCTCCTTGGACTCTGGATCGAGTCAGGGAGTGGACTGTATATGCTTGGGTATTTCTATTTATGAATACGTGACATATGATCGGGTATATTATGATGTTGTTTATGGATCGTTGACAATTTTCGTTGATGGATGCAGGCTGACGATTGCTTGCTAATCAGACTCACATAAGGAATAAAGGGGCCATGCACAACAACCAAGTATTGAGGGAGAGGTGTAGTAGTAGCCCTGCCACAACCTACTAGCACCCCCCCCGTGGCTCGAATTGTAGGTTAATGATTACCTAGTTTGAGAGATCCACGATGCCGTGAGGGCAGACTGAGACAGTCGCTCATGAAGATTCTAAGGGGTGCACAATAATGTGGGGTCCTTATTCCTTAGAGGCCATTAGTCTCTCACAAGGTCTCCTGATGGAGTATTGACTCCAAGGGTTCGACAACTACCAAAATTAGTCAAAGGCAAGTTGCATCCTTGGAGCACGTAGTGAGTTTTGAAGGGCACGTCGCATAAATAAAACACGAATAAAGGTGAGTGGCACCCTTGGAGCACGTAGTGCGTCTTGAAGGGAATGTCGCATAAATAAAACATTAATAAAGGCGAGTGGCACCCTTGGAGCACGTAGTGCGTCTTGAAGGGAACGCCACAATGTTAATAAAGGTGAGTCAATGAACCTATGTGCCTATAAAACTGTTGATATTGTGGTATCTTTGGGAGGTCACAATAGAGGTTGATACCTCCCAAAGAAGCCATGACAGAAGAACACCAGTCCATCGTGAAAAATGATGTATGGGAAATTGTGCCTAGACCTAAAGAAAAATCAATAGTAACTTCAAAATGGGTATATAAGATCAAACATGCAGCATATGAAAGTGTGGATAAATATAAGGCAAGATTCATAGCTAGAGGGTTCTCCCAGAAGGAGGGAGAAGACTATGACGAAACATTTGCTCCGGTTGCCAGATATACTTTCATTAGAGCTATCATGTCTCTTGTCGCTTCCATGGGATGGAGTTTACATCAGATGAATGTAAAGACAACTTTCCTCAATGGAGAAATCGAAGATTAAGTATATATTGAACAACCTCAAGGGTTTGAAGTACATTCTAAAGACACTCATGTTTGCAAACTAAAGAAAGATTTATATGGACTCAAGCAAGCTCCAAGAGCTTGGTATGCCAGAATAGACAACTATCTAATGAGACTTGGTTTCTCCAAAAGTCACGCAGATCCAAATATTTACTACAAAGTCGTGAACAATGTACCTGTGATTCTACTACTATATGTCGACGATCTATTCCTAACAGGTGAAGAGTCTCTCATCATCCATTGAAAAAAGGAACTAGCTTCTGAGTTTGATATGAAAGATCTTGGTCTCATGCATTATTACTTGGGACTAGAAGTATGGCAGAAGCATGGTGAAGTATTCCTTGGACAAGAAAAGTATGTAATAAATATTCTTTAGAAGTTTGAAATGATGGATTGCAAATCCATGGACACTCCTATGACCACAGATATAAGCAAAGTAAGAGATTCAGATTTTGATCCAGTAGATCCATCACTATATCGACAATTGATTAGGTCATTGATGTATTTGGTAAATACTCGACCAGACATTTGTTTTGCCCTAAACACACTAAGCCGGTTCCAGGTGGAACCTAGACATGAGAATTGGACAACTGCAAAGCATGTTTTAAGGTATATCCATGGGACACTAAACTATGGTTTAATATATACAACATCCAGTGTTATACAACTTCATGGGTTCACAGATTCAGATTGGGCAGGAAGTGCAGAAGACAGAAAGAGTACTTCATGGATGTGTTTCAGCTTGGGCTCCGTTATGATATCTTGGGGCAGCATGAAACAGAAGTCTGCCGCACTCAGCACAACTGGAACAGAATATATCGTAGCATGTGAGGCATGTACATAAGAAATATGGTTGAGAAAGTTGATTTCTGATTTATTTGATCAAGTTCCAGATTCGACCATAATACACTGTGACAATCAGAGTTGTATAAGGCTATCAGAACACCCAATGTTTCATGAACGGTCGAAACACATTGGGATCAAATACTACTTTATTCGAGATAAAGTCCAGGAAGGAGAAGTAAAGCTCCATTACATCCCATAGATGAGAAGACAATAGATATCCTGACAAAGCCTCTATCCATAATAAAATTTACATATTTCCGAGACAAATTGGGGATCGTGGAAATAAATCCCTTAGCTTAAAGGGAAGAAATGACTCACCAGGTTGGGAGGTAGCACTGACATATTATTGAATTGAGGACAGTCATTTTCAAGGTTGAAAAATGGTCTAGCTTGGGCAGTTCCTTTCCAGTTCAGAAAGTGGTTTGAGATTTCTGACGGACAGGCATTTTCCAGTTCGGAAAATGGTCTAGATCGAACGGTCATTTTCGTAATGAAAATGGTTCGATCGATTGTTTATGTACCATAGACATTGATTTCCCATTGTGGTTAACATGGGGAATGGTCTAGGACAGTGTCTCTTCTTGACGGTCACTCTCAGTAGTGGTCAAGAATACTGGTTTGCCTCGTCGAACAATCATTCTTTCGAAGCTCACAGTCATGACAATCATTCTTTCGAAGCTCACAGTCATGACAATCATCGGATATTCACCATGAATACCATAGACAACCATTGCAAACAGAATCTGCAACCCTCCATATTCCCTTCTTCATATGGAAGTGCCATGTTCACAAGGTATTCCTGCCAACTTCCAACTGCCGACATATTTTCCACGAGATATGGGCAAAGGTGTTGATGCAAGCACCTAAAAGCCTGTTCATTCTCACCTATAATCCCATTGCAGAAGGACTGTACAGTGTAAAGACGCAACGGCTGAAGATCGAACTCGACTGCTACCAAACAACAAATTGCATTAAACAGACTATCTCCACATTTAGACACAACATTTGTTGCCAGCTGTAAACCATAGCAATCTATGCCATCCAAAATCTATTTCCATTGCGATTGAAGGTCTTTGCAAATAACAGACAAGTAGATATGAGGACCTTCTATATTGCATATGAACATTTTTTTGTACAACAGTGGTTCATAATGGCCACTGAGGGCATCGACATCATGGAACAAGATGCAATATGGATTGTCAGATGCAATTTTGTTGAATAGTAGATATCTTGTTTTTCTTGTCAATGACCATATGCCAACTGATATATTCAAGCAGTTAGAAAACCACCGAATACAAAATGTATCTCCCCAAAGTTCCCTCTGTTGTGCAGGCAGACCTGGAGACGCAGACAACCGCATCTTTGAAAAATATGTAGCCACATCATGTAGTCCATGCAACTGCCAAAGAAAATCAGGTTCCAGTTCGTATTCATAGGACTACAAAGCCTCAACATCGCCATTTTTAAAATAGGCCAAGAAATAATCTATCAATCCATTGCATAGCTCGGTCGACGAATACCGGAAATGCAATAGAACCTGGAATGTATCGAAAAGGCAATCCCCAACAGTATACAAGAATGAATCCAATCTAAAAAGACCATTCCTATGCAAAACCACGTCAATGTTGTCATGTACAATGGACTGTGTATCTTTTTCATACGACTCAACATCTATTACCTCTTTCATCTTTTCAACTGTCATTTTGAAGCTGTTTGCTAGATACTTTCAGTTTCTATCAAAACAGAGAAAAGCACAGGCAAAAAATAAAAACTAGCAAAATAAAAAAGAAAAGCAAAATAGCGCACCAATCCCCGTATGTATCTTTAAACCTTCTTCTTCTCAACTTGAATCCCCCTAGTTCCCATAGCAGATGAGAAGAAAATAGACCGACACTGGAAACTGAACCAAACAGAAGAAAGACGCAAAAAAATAAAACCATAACTTAACTCAGCAGAAAGAAAACAGGAAGACGTAGTTTTCTAGCCCACATAGTAGAAGCATACACTGCGTCTACGCCCCGCCCGATGGTTCCATCTTCTGATAGATCCCAACTAATTTTCGTATATCCCTCTGCATTCCAATTTTCGGAAAAACTATGGACGCGACATCCACCATATGAAGACGCATTGTTTCAAGGAACAAAAACTAAGAGCACAGACAAAAATGGTCTAGAACACAATATTGAAAATCACCAAGAACGGGGAAACTTACCCGTCAACAAAGGATGAGAAGACCTCAACACCCAAAAAAATGCAAACCGCAACAACAGGTCCAACAACTTGCAAAGTTGAAGAACAACAAACCAGCGAACAACCATGAAGAGCTTGAACTGCAAGTGCAGGACCTCAACTTTGCAAAGTTGAATCAAACAAGAACCATAATCATGGAACGAAACAACGAACAAGGGTGGAGCACAAGAGCAGGGATGTCAGCCATGAACAAAACTGTATTGCAAGGCATGTATACAATAAACATTTAAGACTGGCAGAGCTCTTAGGTAAACAATTAAGACAGTAAGGACTATTGAAGGGCGTAGGCATGTGCAAGCATTTAAGAAAAGATGCAACGTGGAAGGACTGTTCTCTCGAAGCATGCAACAATAAAGCATAAATCATACATAGCAATATCGTGGAGAATGTATTCAACCCAACAAAAAATGCTAAGGGGAAACATTCGAACTAATGCTAGCATTAATCCACGTTCCACGAATGCATAACAAAATTTATGATTCAAAAAGACCATATACTACCAAATACTTTGGAAATGGAAACATATTTTACATTGGGAATAGCGAAGGCGGAAATAAGACCTCCAATCCGTTGTTCAATCAAATCTTGACAAACATGATACTTTTTATTATATAAAAATCGATATTTTCACTTCCCTTGTTCCAACAATAGACAATAGCGAAATATTTATGGTCAACGCACAAGCTAATGCCAGGTCAATGACTTATCGATCGCTAGAGTCCCTCTATGCCTACGACAGGGACTAATAATATTATTCACAATAGAAATGGATAACATGTTATATTTTCCACATAATTATGTTGGATACTCTTAATGAATTAGGTATAGGCATGGGCATTATGCAATAGTTTACAAACATACTTTGATTATCTTGCAAGAATAATAAAGAGGGGAGTTCTATTTTTTTTTAAATCAAATGGCATAAAATTCATGGCAAAATTTTGAAGTGGATAAAAGAGAATATTTGTTGGAAGTATACATTTTGAAGTGGATGAAAGAGAATATTTGTTGGAAGTATAAATTTATTAACTCCCTTCATTACATTAAATAAATTATATTCCATTGATGGGACAAATTCATTAGATGGCACTCTTATAAGCTCACTCTCATTTAGAGATGACCATTGCGCATTGGTATTAATGAAAAGAAAAAGGATAGCATTGGGCAATGACAATTTCATTTGATACGCACAAAAAACCTATCTTCATTGATTTTTGTATTGGGACAGGTGCTCCAAATTGTGGATGAATTAAACTTATGCAAATCTAGATGATAAGATTGATATTTCAGTGCTTAGGGATCATTTCATATTGCCATGGAATGTGTTGAATTCTTACTTTTATTCTTTTGTTATTGTAGGGCCACTAATGTACAAGGGATGGTATCATCTCTTCTATTAACACAATCTAGACTCCAACTATATGGGGGCCACACACTATTGAAGGATCTAGTGCACTAGGTCTACCTCAACTTGCCCATGGCTCCCCATAGTGGGTAAGACATCAACAACATCTGGATGGGCTTCGCTTCATCCTTGGAAAATGGGAGCCTAGTGATGCTTTACACAAGATCCACCATGAATCGATTCAATTCCAAAACTTAGTTGTTCCACTCTCATTTTTGTACCACCCTATGGGATCGAGCTCAGGTAGTTTAGGTATCTAACAACAATATTGAGATTTTTCTTGTTTGGACTTGTTTCAAATGACCCCCATAGGGAGATCTAGTCCTTTTTACTTGTTTCCATGCTCATATTGATGTTAATATTTACCTTTGGTAGTTGAATTGATGGTTTTTCATCATTTTTTCCTTTAGAATTGTGTTTTATTGTCTTATTTGTACATTTTGAGGATTGTTCGACTTTGATCATTCAATATTATTTGTATATATGTTATTAGAGGTTAGCACATAGATTTTCTTGGTTGTCTTTTGTGTTGTTATTCAATTTTTTATTTATTCTCTTAAAGTTTCTAATACTTTGTTTCAAAATTTTCAACTCTTTTATGGGTTTCAAGATAGAGTGAAATAATATTTTGTAGCTAATTTCAAATTAGGTATTGATTTCATTTTTCCTTTAACAATTTTATAACCAACAACAACAATGGAAATGAATACCTCCATATTTACAGTCACAACTACCGACATTGCAGTACTGATGTTTGCCATCTTTGTCCTCACACTAACTAGCAATTTGTTACCTACTCCCCGTTTGGTGGATGGCACAAGTTCCATGGACTTTTTTTTCTCCATTCATGCATCTCTTGTGGCCTTTGTTATTACATTCTTGGCTTGCATGTTATTTTGAGAGAAATATTTTGATATATTATGCCTTTGGATATGCAGGATGAAGGTGTTTCCAAGCTTTGTTGTTTAAACAAGTTTTGTGTAATGTTCCCAACCAAATTTTGGCCAAGAACTAGGGTTTTTGTTTGATGTTTGATGGTTTTTTTTGCAGGTTTCTATTACAGAAAGATGTGCTGAAGTATTTTGCTGATTTTATTGCATAGATGACATCACAAAAAGTATGGAACACACAATAATGAAGTAAACACATAAACAAAGATAACAAGCTTCAGATATGACCTTTATTTAGATAGAATAAGTGATCTTCATAGATAGATCTGCAAATCTGGTACAACATAGAACATATAGAGACCCTAGGTCTTCATCCACTAAATATAGTTGATTATAAGATTATTTTCTTTCGCTTTTTAAATGGATTCCTTCAGATCCCTGCTGGTACGACCCTGGATGTCTAGATCTAAAGTTGGTATGGCCCTGGAATGATCGATCTAGAACTGGTATGACCCTGATTGGCTGGGAATGCTCAATATTTTGGCCTCCAAGTAAATAGCCTCCAAATGCTACCAAAACACCCTCAAACTCTAGATCAGGGGATCTAGAGTAGGAATGATGCAAGTTTGGGTGAAAATCCCTAAGGTTTCCTTCAGATATGTGAGTATCCTCAATGGGGGTTGTGCCCTACTTCAAAAATTCGTCCCAAGCCAAATAAAATAATCCAAGAGAGATACCCTTGGTGTTGATGCTGCAAAAGGGCGCTATGACCCTAGAAATGAACCTTCAATGGTGTAGTACTGCAAATCTAGACTCTTTCAAGCAAACAATCATCTTTCCTTCTAAGGATGCACCCTACTGCTGGAAACCCTTCAGATCTATACACCAAACTCCAAGTGTTTCTTGTTGAATACCTATGACTAGATTAGAATGGTGAGGGAGGGATATTTCACCTCCTTGGCCAAGCTTGAATCGGGAAAAGATGAATCTTCACCCACTTGCTGGTTTCTAGGGTTTGTTTACTCAAAACCCTCAAAACGTAAGTTGTCAAGCTCAAGAGTGCAGAGTACAAATTGAATAATGAGAATAGAATGCTAAGAGGTGCGACCTTCACTTTCTTTTATACCTCCTTTTTCTAATTTTCCATGGAGTTGTTTTTTCCCACTTGCTAAGGTTTTTAAATTTAATCTTCCTTAGTCTTTTACCAAAGTCACTTTAATAATATAACCTTAGATATATTTAGTGACAAAACCACATTTCCTTCCCCTTGTCTTGGACTATATTCTAGAGGGGTAGCTAGACTACTACATCCTCGAGCTCTTGTGTCAATGAGAAGGGGATATTACAGTCTCCCCTATTGGAAATTGCTTGCCCTCAAGCAATCCATAACCATTCTCTTGCAAAATTCTTTCCCTTTCCCAAGTAGCATCTTCTATGGGAAATTTTTTCCATTTAACCATATACTCTTTAATTGCTCTGCTCCTTAGTTGTTTCACCCTGGTTTCCAAGATATCTTCTGGTATTAGGCGTATATGTTCTTCTTCATCCACTGGTGCCAATGTCTCATTGACAAGTACATGTTGACCCAATGCTCTTTTCAAACAGGACACATGGAAAACATTGTGGATGTTACTCCCTGGGGGAAATTTCATTTCATATGCTACTTCTCGAATTCTTCTTTGTACTTCATATGGACCATAGAAGCATGTTTGTAATTTCTCAGCACCACTCTTCTTGATATATGCTTGTCTATATGGTTGCAAGCACAAGTATACCAGATCCCTAGCCTTAAAGGTGCGCTCCACCCTTTTCCTGTTTGCATATAATTTATATTGGTTTTGTGCCCTATGGAGATTGTCCTTGAGTTCTCTAATGATGTCCCAGTTAACGTGGATTCACTCCTTTTCTATAGGAGCCTCTATTTCTCCAAATACAATCTCTTCAAAAGTAAGAGGATCATAACTATATAAGGCTTTAAAGGGGGACATGCTAATGGACATGTGGTAGGTGGTATTGTAACAATACTCCCCCAAGTAAATCCATTTGACCCAAGCTTTCTATTGTCCTTATGCATAATTTATGAGGTAACCCTCTATCCATTTGTTGACAATTTCAGTTTGCCCATCAGATTGGGGATGGTAGCTAGTGCTAGGAGTCAATTTAGTGCCCACCAGTCTAAACAATTCCTACCAAAAGTTACTCATGAATTTGTTGTCCCTGTCACTAACAATGTTCTTAGGTATTCCATGCATCCTAAAGAACTCTTTGAAGAACAACTCAGCTACCTGTGATGCATTGTAGTCCATGGAGACTACAAAGAAATGTCTGAACTTGGTTAATCGATCTACAAATACAAATATGCAGTCCTTGCCTTGCGTTTTGGGAAGACCTGTGATGAAATCCATTGAGACACTTTCCCATTTGTTCTCTGGTATTGGAAGAGGTTGTAAGAGTCCTGCTGGATGAGAGTGTTCATCTTTATTTTTTTGGCAAGTAGCACATTCTTGAATGTAGCGCATAACATCTCCTTTGAGTCCTTTCCAAGAGAACCTTTCTCTTACATGTATGTATGTCTTAAGGAACCCTTGATGACCTGCTATTGGATCATCATGGAAGGCTTGGAACACCTTTCCTTTGAATGTAGATCCGGGTACCAAATAGATCCTTCCTTTGTAATAAATGATTTCATTTACAAACCTGTACATGTCATCATGTAGTTTCCCATCCATCAATTCACATGCAAACCTGTTCTTTGAGTATTCCACCAACAAATTTTGTTTCCAATCTACTGATATTTCTTTCATAGAGTAGGTCGAAGGTCTTCTTGATAGGGCATATGCAACTACATTATTCTTTCCCTTGACATATTCAATATAAAAATTATAAGCTTGAATCTTGCTTACCCACTTTTGTTGTCTCTCGTTCAAGTCCTTCTAAGATAAAAAGTACTTGAGGCTATTGTGATCAGTTCTTACTACAAATTTTGCTCCAACTAAGTATTGTCGAAATTTGGACAAAGCATGCATTATGGCCATCATCTCTTTGTCATAGATTGTGTAGAGCAACTCAGGGCCTCTCAGCTTACGACCCTCATAGGCAATAAGATGCTTATTTTTCATAAGGACAACTCCTACTTCTACGTCTAATGCATCACATTCTAATATGAAAGGTTGAGAGAAATCAAGTAGGGAAAGTATCGGGCAGGTACTCATGACCTTCGTCATTTTCTCAAACGTGACTTGTGCTTCATCACTCCAAGTGAAAGCCCCTTTCTTGGTTAAGTCTGTCATAGGAGCGCAAAACTGGGAGAAGCCCTTGGCAAACTTTTTGTAGTAGCTGCAAATACCAAGGAACCCTTTGAGTTCTGTGAGTGTCCTAGGTGTAGGCCAATTGATGATAACTTGTATTTTTTCTTGATTAACCTGTACTCCCTTTTCCCCCATAGTATTTCCTAAGTACAGAACTTTGGTCATACCAATCTCACACTTAGACTCTTTAGCATATAAAGATTTCTCCTCCATGATACCCAAAACTTCATTCACATGCCTTAAGTGATCCTCCCATGTCTTTTGATAAATCAATAAGTCATCAAAGAAGACTAGCAAATATTTTATTAGTTTCTTGTTGAACACATGATTTATACATGACTGAAAGGTGGAAGGAGCGCTAGTGAGGCCGAAAGGCATCACAAGAAACTCATAGTGGCCGAAGTGGCATTTGAATGCATTTTTATATACATCATGTTCTCTCATCTTGATATGATGATAGCCTGATTGTAGATCTATCTTAGTAAAGTAGACTGCACCATGAAGTTCATCCAACAGTTCATCAATCTGGGGAATAGGGTACTTGTTCTTAATAGTCCTCTTGTTCAATGCTCTATAGCCAATGCACATGTGCATTGTTCCATCCTTTTTCTTCACCAACACAACTGATGATGCGAATGGACTTGAACTCGGCCTAATATGTCCCATCGCCAACAATTCATTGATTGCACTCTCTATCTCGTCTTTGTGCTTCTTTGGGTGTTTGTAAGGTGTAGTAATGATCGGTTTGGCCCCTTCTTCTAATTTTATAATGTTCTCAAATCCTTTATCTGGTGGTTGTCCCGAAGGAATAGGCTCAAAGAATCTTTTGTGCTTGTGGAGAATTTTTTGTATATCTGGAGGGTATGGTTTGTGGGTCTCTCCCTTAGTATCCAAAATAAAGCATTCAACTGCGTAGGCTATCTCTTCTCGCCTGAATATGGCATGCATCTTTTTCGCTGTCACTATTCTAGGAGAATCCCATGTCATTCCTTTAAGTGTAACTCTCTTCCCTTCATCTGTATTGAAGGACATGTCCATTGTTTTATAGTTGGTTGTGATAGGCCCCAAAGTGTTGAGCCACTACACCCCTAGATGATATTGGTGTCAGGAATGTTTACCACATAAAATTCATGTGTTAATGTGTATCGACCTGGATTCAAGTTCATTTATGGGATGTACCTGTCACAAGCTATGGTACGACCACCTGTTACTTCAACCAAGAATCCTTCAAATTCCATTGTGGGTAGATGTCTCCTCTCTACCATGGCTATATCAATAAAGTTGTGGGAGGCTTCTCCATATATCAACATTGTTTCCCTTTGTCCCTGAACCACTCCTTTTATTTTGAAGGTGTTGAATTTCGGTATTCCGCTCATAGAAGAAATGGTATCGATATGCCTTCGAAAATTCACTGTATTCCACAAATGTACCCTTTCTCCCTGAAGAGTCTAGCTTGTATTTCTTCTCTTTGGGTACATTAAAATACACTCGACGCCCAAATATCCTGAAGTGTTCAATCTCAGGCTTCACTCCAGTGAAGGATTCTTTGAGTGTTATGTTCTTCAAAAACCGGTGAGGATTCCTGTTATGAACATATATTGTTGTCATGTATTCTTATTCCCACAAAATCATAGGAAGACTTTGATCATGCATCATTGCTTTGGTTGCCTCAATGATGGTTATGTTCTTCCTCCTTCTCAAATAGTTTTGACTTCCTCTGATTCAAGTGACTCCCTCTGAAGTCTGAAGGATAATCATATTCCTTTATTGTTAACCTGCCTGGAACAAGAAAACAAACAAAAGGAAACAAAACAAGAATATCTCCTAAATGAGAATAATGAGTACATCTCTAGAATCAATTTGTTGTCATAGCTACAACACCTACTTGTAATGTAGCAAACTTTAGAAATGTAGGTTAGAGGTATGATAATTAAAACAATCAAGCCCAGAGTCTTTACTTTCAGTTTGTTGTTCTTCTAAGTGCACTGGGATCCCTTTGGATCCATGATTGTAGAAAAGGTTCCTTCCTCCTGCAGGTACCCTCATGACAATGATACAAATAATATATACAAGTGCATACTTGAGAGTTCTCATATGATTTCTCCAATTTGCACTTAGCTGATCTCTTATCTCTGTCATGAATAAGATAGCAACGGTGTCACCTTTTATCATCTTGATATTTTGAACTGAAGTTTCTTGATCCATCAAGCCTATCTTCCACCAGGGTTTTGTTCATCATATTTTTAGATTCTTCACAAACCCTTGCCAACTGGGCTAGAAAACCTAATGACTAGGCTAGGCTAGAAACCTTAGGTTTTGCTAAGCTTATGAATTCCAACAATAATCCTTGAAAATTATAAGAACACTGGTGAGCTGAAGAGCTCCTTCAATGAGCTGCAAAAACCCTTAATTCTGAAATTTTTGCAGAAAATTGTGAAACCCTAGAAACCCTAGGGCCAAAAAATCAAAATGCTCGGAAATGCAATATGAAGCTTCCTGGAGGTGCAATGAAGGATTTTGTACACTCCTGTGCACTTTTTGCCCCCAACTTCCAAGTATTAAGTGTTGGAACACCTCAGAAAGGAGGGTCGTATGAATTTTCTGGAAACCCTATGAGGGTCGTACGGTTCTGCTTGTGCAATGGGTTCTTCAAGACCTATGCTCTGAAACCATGTTGATTTTTCATTAAGCTAGGCTCAAGCATGAAGTTCATTCCAATTTTAGCATTTTACTTGAACCATAGACAATTGCAGTTACACCATAAACAATTTGTTGCAGTAACCAAGATCACAAGAAGAAAACACCATGCACAAGTACACAAGAAGTATCCTGGGAAACCCTTCTCAACAATGGAAGAAAACCAAGCCAATCCTTTCTATATTCTTCAAGAGAAATACCTCCCACACCATAAACCTAGCAGACAAAAGGGTGCTCACAAAACCTAGAAGACTAGCGCCCAATAGAGGTGCACACTTCAGCCCTAGAACAAGTACTTGCTGAAATTTCCAAACTCACACTTGTGTGTTATGTTTCCTCAATGGGGAAATCACCTTTATTTATATTAGACTGGACATATCAAAATTAGTGTCTATTGGCACAACATGGCCGACCTTAATAACTCAAAATATAATTAATAATTACCATATTAATTATCTTTTACATTAATTATCATTCACTTTATGGTGGGGCCGACTTGTACCCTTTACATCACAAACATGGTTACAGGTAAGTCTGACTCTTATACAATATATCAAGGGATCTCATACACCCACTAGTGCTCTTCCACTAGGGGCACGTCCACCGGTGCTTAGCCACAGGGACGTCTAAGACTCTATCTCACTGCATCTCATAGAAGTATCATCAGAATACACACTCACTAGTGCTCAGCCACTAGGATCACATTCACTTGTGCTCAGCCACATGAACGTCCTACTCAACATATCTCTTATCTCATTGTATCTCACAGGAGAATCATCTGAAGTATCACATCATCTCAAATCTCTACACATAGGAGAATAGTAAACCCGTCACATGGGCTCCTTCACCCCTCACAGGGCTACACATCGTTTTGTCTCCTTCTCATAGAGAATGACACACCCAACTCATGGGCTTCCTCACCCCACATAGGGGCACACAACGTTCCATCTCCATCTCATAGAGGAACGAAAGACCCATCTCATGGGCACACCCAACTCATGAGATTCCTCACCCCACACAGGGGCACACAACATTCCATCTCCATCTCAGAGAGGAACAATACACCCATCTCATGGGCACACCGAACTCACAGGCTTCCTCACAGGCCGACTCACTCAGTCTGTGTCTTGAAGGATGTCTCACACAACTGTAATAATCAACACATCCTACTGCTAGAAACCCTTCAGATCTGTACGCCAAACTCCAAGTGTTTCTTATTGAATACTCGTGACTGGATTAGAATGGTGAGGGAGGGATCTTTCACCTCCTTAGCCAAGCTACAACCAAGAACAGAGGAATATTTCACCCCCTTGCTGGTTTCTAGGGTTTGTTTACTCAAAACCCTCAAAACATAAGTTGTCAAGCTCAAGAGTGCATAGTGTAAAATGAATAATGAGAATAGAATGCTAAGAGGTGTGCCCTTCACTTTCTTTTATACCTCGTTTTTCTAATTTTCCATTGAGTTTTTTTTTCCCACTTGCTAAGGTTTTTAAATTTAGTCTTACTTAGTCTTTTACCAAAGTCACTTTAACAATATAACCTTAGATCTTTTTAGTGACAAAACCACATTTCCTTCCCCTTACTTGTCTTGGAGTATAGTCTAGAGGGGTAGCTAGACTACTACTTCCTTGAGCTCTTATGTCAATGAGAAGGGGATATTACATTTTGCTATGTTATTCATTGCTTTGTTGCTTGTATGTTGACATTTTGTTTACACTAAATGGCTCTTGGTGGCTAGCAATTCTCTACCGTACATTCTATGAAGGTTCTATTTATTCTCTAATTGATTTTTCCATGCCCACTAGAGGTAGAGGTCATGCTTAAGGGAACACAATTCATCTAGATTTGAGGGTTTAATGGTTATGGGGATGAAATTATTGATTCTTGCAAACAACTCGGTCAAAGCTAAGGCCCAAGTAATATTTTTCATGTAGGCTTATTGTACATATTTATTTCCCCTACTTGCCCATTTTGGGGTTGAAATGAGAGAACAGATTTCATCTTCCATTTTTCTTTGAACAAACGATTGTATGTGTAATGGGATTCTTCTGGAGCTTGAGGAAGAGGTCAAGATTCTTCATAATTTGTTGCATTCCAATATAGTGTTATGAGACCCGTTTACAAATTTACCATTGCCATTTGTTTTGACACATGGATATAGTAAACAATGATGGGTTGTTTCACCCAATTCCAGTATAGTTGGCTTCATACTTGAGTTTATCGATCTTGTACTTGCTTGAGGTATATTTCCTCTCATAATGATGGCAATGTCCCTGCCATAGGCAATTGTTTTGATGAGAATTGTGCAATCCTAATTATTTATAGGCTATGAAAAGAATTTTGGGTGTATAAGTAAAAAAATGTGTAATCAATTACTAATCATAATGTGTAACAATGTTTGGAATTGTCCTTTAAACCCATTGAACCAGGATGAGATTGATAGTACATTGCTAGCTCATATCAACAATTAACCGACAAAGAGCCCAAAACAACAATTGGCTCACAAAGAATGAACAATGTCACAAGTGAGATTTAAACCTAGGTAAGAAGGATAACAACTTTGTTTTTATACCACTTGAGCTAAATCCAATTAACAAATATATATATATATATATATATTTGTAATTTCATAAACAAATAAAAATACAATGCTTATAAAAACAAGTGACCCATATTTATTGATAAAATTAGTTAAACAATATTTTAACTAATATATATGGAAATTTTAAAGAAGGCTTTAAAAAACCATTGCCAATCTACTTAAAAAAACAAAAAAAAAATACCATTGCCGACCTACTCAAAAACATCAATACAAAAACCACAAAAAAATATCATTGCCAACCTACTCAAAAACTTCAATACACATGTTTTCCATTTAGCATTTTGATTGGTTTCTCGAAATACACATGTTTTCCAATTGGCATTTTGAGTGGTTTCTCCGAATCCACATGTTTTCCAATTGGCATTTTGAGTGGTTTCTCCCGACTGTATTTCACTTAGTGATTATAAATAATTTGGAAATAGTCTTTTTCAAAATTATTTTTATATTTTTTAATTTAATAAAAAATATATTTATGTTAATTTGCGCTTGGAATGTTTAAAATGACATTAAAAACTCTAAATGTGTAAACTCCAATTTTTTTTTTATAATTTAAAAAGTTAAATTTAATTTTTCCTTAAAAAGCTTTATTAAATTCATTTTTAAATGTTTATAAATAATTTAATATATATATATATATATATATATATATATAATTTGATAAGATAAATTTATATATACAATACCTTAATTAAAGGGAAAAAAACAGGACTATATAAATAGAAAGCAAGAGAAGCTTTTGCATCCCCGGATGGGGTGTTGGTGCGGGCCACATGGCGGGATGAGGAGGAGAGTACAGGCCAACGCGGCAGGGGCCATGTGTCGGGCTCGTGCCAAGCCCCACCGCCTAATCCATGCATTTAAACGCCTATACGACCTCTGTTGCACCATTAACGCTGGTGCGCTCGACTCCCATTGTTGTCTCCTCCATGGCTTCTCTAATTGAAGGCGCCATTAACCTCCACATGCGTCCCGACCTTCTTATCTCTCAGACGCCCAGACTTGGCTTACTCTGGTTTCCCTCCTCCATGGTGCTCACCGCCATCGGGCTAGTCCAGGCTCTCTATGTCCATCCGAGACTCTCCTCTCAGCTTTGCCTTCCCTGCGAGGTCAGAATACCGCGGAAAAGAGGGAGCCAAGGAGAGGCTCTTCATGGCATCCTCCTCGGCCTCGAGTATCTGATTCTCCCCCTGGCTCTCCTTCTACGCACTCCTCGCACTCCTCACCGCCCGAGCTGGAACCTCTCGTCACCTCCACCCCGCCTGCCTCCCGGTTTGAAGGCCTGGTCCTCACCGACAACTCGTTGGGCTCTCTCTCACGACTTCCTGCAGTTCCTTCGAACTCCCTAGTCAACGAGCCATTTTCTGCACCGACAGTCTTCCCCTCCCGCCCACCCTTGGAGGCGCCACCCTTTCTTCGGGATGCTAAGCATAGACCACACTCTTTCATTGACTCCATCCCAGATTCGCAGCTGCAGGACAGCCTGGCCATCCTCTATGGGTTGGTTTTTGAGCTCCGACAAGGATTGGAGGACCTTCATTTCCGACTGCAACTACTGGATGGGAAGAACTCGGCTCTCCTTCAGATCCTTTCCACCTTCCAGGGGGCTTTCCACTCCACTCCAGAAGCCGCGGGAGCAACAGAGCTTCCCCATGCAGAGCCCGTCGACAGGAATGAACAGGTGCAACAACTAGAAGGTGGCGACTTGGGGCAGGTCACGCACGGGGACACAGAGGTTGTGATAGCCATGGGCGTCCATGCGAACAATCCATCCGGAGACACTCTGCCAACTACCAACCTGGAAGGGGGCAACTTGGATGCTGACATGCAAATGGAAGGGAAAGGGACGCCCGTCAAAGAGGAACCCTGGGATGAGGCATACCAAGCCACCTGGCCAGGTTTTTTGCCAAGTGTCTGACCCTACTGGGGTTCTGATCTTTTCTCTAGTTTACTTTTCTTAGCTGTAGTCCAGTCAGATTAACTTTGTTTATCTAAGACTGTTAGACTGTAAAATTGCTAGACTTAGCCGGCTGGCTGAATTGGTTTCCCCTTTTTGGGGCAGTTCGGTAACTACAACACGGTTGTTTTCAAGCTTCTGTAACTCTGGTCTGGATTTTGAAGGATCTTTATATATAAAATGTCTTACTTAAAAAAAAAAAAAAAGAGAAGCTTTTGCATCTATTTAAGATAGATCCTAAAAAATTCTGGAAGAAAATTCTATATCATAAAACTAAAGAAAATAATAAGATTCCCTTGAAGAATTGAAATTCATACCTTAAAAATGTGTATGAATCCCCTAATGTCATGAACAACATGTCAAACAACTCTGCAAAGGATGAAGTGTTTTCTATAGAAGACATTAAGTTTGGGGTTAAGCGACTCTCAAAAGGAAAAGCTAAGGACATCAAAGGTTACCAAGTTGAAAATTAAAAAATGGACGAGCTATCCTCATCCCTCACATACATAAGCTCTTCAATTTGGCTATCCAATAAGGCTTCCCAAAACCTTGAACAAAGCCACATTGTACCTATTTTTAAAAGCAGGGATAAAACAATCCCTTTAATTATAAGACCATTATGATTAGCCCTGTTTTAGCTTAAGTTATACAAAAGTATTTTGGAAAAGAAGATCGACACATGGCTAGAAAGCCATGAAAAAAGAGCTAGAGGCCAGGCTGGGTTTAGAGGCTACCATTCAACTGTGGACCACCTTGTTACATTTAGGATCATTGCAAAGGAGTGTTGTAATGATAAAACATGTCTCCTTTGTTGTTTTGTTGATTTTAGAAAAGTTTTTGACACTTCCCACGACTAACCTTTGGAATAGGTTAGAAGAGCTTAAAGTCCCTTTCGAGTTAAGAGTTGTTGCAATAAGGCTATATGAGAATTATTTTGCGAAGTATAGGAACATTGAGGGCTGGTCAAAAGAAAATAAATATAATAAAGGAACCAAGCAAGGTTGCACATATCCCCTACCCTTTTCAACATCTATATTGATAAGTTAGAAGATTGTTTGGAGGATGCAGACTGTGTTGGCCTGACTCTCGCTAATATAGTCATCACCCTCCTTCTTTATGCTGGTGATATTGTTCTTATGGCGAAGAGTCGATATGTCCTAGGTAAGCAACTAATAACCCTCAAGGACTTCTGCTCTGGCATGGGCATGACTGTGAACACTGACAAAACGAAGGTTATGATAATTAAATCCAAAAGGATCACTTACAATACTTTTGTTTATGACAACAATATATTGGAGAAAACTTGCCTTCATATAAGTATCTTGGAATTGATATCCACCACAAGCTCAATTGGAACTATAGCGTTGAAAAAATGATAAATGGAGGGTGGAAAGCTTATTATGGGCTCAGAAACAATTGTAAATTAATAGACCTTTGGATTTGGGATAAAATAAAACTCTTGTTTCACACTCTCATCACTCCAGTTATCTTATATGGATGTGAAGTTTGGGGTTGCACTATCTCTAGATAATTTTGGAGAAAGATAGAACATAGCCAAAATAATTTTATAACTTATAATCTCAAAATTAAGAGCAATACACCCTATCCTATCCTCCTCATAGAAGCAAACCTTTCCCCCATTAAGAGTGTTCCTATGATTAGATACCTAATGTACAAGAACAAGATAAACGACATGGATGACAAGAGGCTCCTCAAAATTGCTTCAAATTCTACCCAAAACCACTAGTGGCTCAAGCAGGGATGAAATAAAGATGCCAAATCTTGGCTAAATTATTGGGGAATACAAGAAGAAGCCATCATGCAAAATATAGATAATATTACAAATATTATCACTTCTAAATCTAAGGAGAATATGTGGTGTGACAAAGAATCACTGGATAAAAGGAAATTAAGATACTACAAGGAGGTAGTCAACCCCAATTTAGAAGATGAAAATTATCTCTCATTTTTTAAAAATGCAAAGAAGAAAATCAACATTGTTAAAATAAGAACAAATTTTCACTAGCTACATAGTGAAAGTGGGCGTTGGAAAACTCCCAAAACACCTTGGGAGGAGAGAATATGTCATTTTTGTGACACTAGGGAGGTAGAGGATGAAAAATACTTTCTCTTGGATTGCCCTATCTATACCCATATTAGATCCCAATTTAAAAATATCTGCCACATTAACAACTTCCCTAACCTCCTAAGACATCAAAATTATGGTGATCTTAGAAAACTTCTCTCAATACTTTTTGAGCATAGAAATACAATTTTAAAGAAATTGAAGTAATCTCTTACCTTCTTAAGATCAATCATTTATTTTTGTTTAATTACTTTATTTTTCAATTTAATAAAAAATAAATTCATTAATTTAAATATAAAATGTTCATAAATACATTTAATTTTTTTAATATACAAAATTCAATTTTTTATTTAAGTTAAATTTAATCTTCATACAAATCATTTAAATTTAAATGTATAAAATTTAAATATTTATAACTACAAAATAAATTTAATCTCATTTGAAAACGCGTTTATGAAATCTAAAAATTTTACCACTTAAATGTTTTCAAAATAAAATGTTTTCAAAATAAATGATAGAGGTAATGTAATGAAAACAAAAAGGTCGTTGCAAAATAGGACAATACATTGAAAACATACAATGGTTTCATAACATTTCATGTCGAAATTTGTCGGGTTTCTGAAGACTTCATGTCGGAATTTGTATTTGTATGGTTTCTGAAGATTATAATAATTCCTTTTTTTAAAAGATCAAATAATTTCAAAATATTATTTTTTTATCAATTATTTATTATCATCAAAGTGGTTGGGGAGTGATTATATTAGTAAATATAAAAATGTGGTTGGGGAGTGATTATATTAATAAATATAAAAATGTTTTTTTGGAACATTTCTTATGTTCACTTTTTTCGAGCCTCAAAAAAAACTGTTTTTTTTAACATTTTTTCAAAAAACTACAGTACTTTTAAAATACAAGTTCAGAACTAACTTTCAACAATTTTCCTTTCCAAAAGAAAGGCAGAAATACATAAAGAACCAATTCTTCATCTTTATAACACTATTAGTTTAACTTATGATTAATTTTTTAAAAGTCTGTGTTTGTATTTCTGTATCCTTTACATAATATTATTCCATCCTCGTCGAGTTGCAGTGCTTCTTTTGAGAGCTGATCAACCTCTTTGTTATATTCTCTGTATATGTGTTGAGCTTTGAATTGTAGAAACTTCTCTTCCAATACTCGGATTTTTGTCAGCCATGGCTGCAAAGATACCACTGACACTGTAGAATGTTTTTATTAGTAAACCAGTCAATAATAATTTTTGAATCCCCTACAAAGTGCAACTTTGTTATCTTTTTATAATATGAAAAATATAAGATACACCACAAAGCTAGTAATTCACCCCTGGTGTTAGTTCCTCTACCACAATTCATCTCTAGTCTGAAAGTCCCCAAAACTGGGCATTTTAAAAGGGCTCCAACCCCACATTTATTACACCTATCTTAAGAAGAAGGGCTCCAACCCCACATTTATTACACCTATCTTGAGAAGCACTGTAAAAAGGAATCTCACTGCGAGATCCCAATCAATAATAGAAGGCCTATCAATCATTCTATGCTGAAACTATTGAGCAATTTTTAGTTCACCCAACTCTTGAAGTATTCTGTTAACCTTCGAAAAAGGATAATCTTAAAAAATTACCAGGTTCCTCTGCTTTCAAATCTCCCAACAAATATAACAAGGGATTTCTTTACAATTTCTCCTTTCTAAACCAGTTTTGTTTGAAAACACTCTATCTGCCTTCAACAATCATCAAAGTGGTTGGAGAGTATAAGTTAAGGAAGATTTAATAGTGACTTTGCATTTTAAATGATAATGGTTATGAAATAAAATAACAAATATTTTATATTTTATAACTTTTTATAATAATGATATTTTATGATATGATATTATTGAAATTTAGTTTTTTTATAAAATTATTATTTTTATGGTAAAATTTAATTTTTTTAATTTTTTTAGATTAATTAATTTTACAATGTTAAAATGTGTAATTTCATTAAATTTAATATATATATTTTTAAAACTCCAGTTTCATTTAAATAGATATAATAAAAACAAAACAAATTTATTTTATTAATGACCAAAGTTGGGTAAAAAGATTTAGATTCAATTAATTATTATTATTATCTATTAGATCTTCAAATAGAGTGAATTAGATTGTAAAGAAATAGGATTAAACAAATTCATTAATGAAAATTGATTGAATAAAAATTATATCACGATATAAAACAATAAAAATTTCGTTAAAAAAAAATATTTTAACATATTTACTTGGTATATAATTCGTTTCATATTTTAACAAATGCGTCGGTTCACTTTAGTGGCCAGAATGCTAACAAATATAAAAAAGTAAAGTTTTCTTCAATTTGGAGAAGACCAAAATCATCCAAACACTGAAAAGTTCTTTCATTGATGAAATTCGGACTACCATGGAATTATAATTTTCATTAAAATTTTAATTAAATTTAGATAAAAAGTTGTCTCTTTACCGATACAACTTTATTATTATTATTATTATTAATTTTTTGAGTTTTATAATATTATAGTAGTATTGGTTCTCATTAATGATGGTACAAAGTTGGTTTCTTATTCTTAATCATGTATTTGCAAGAAAATGTGATAACTCAATAGCTCAATCACCACTAAAAACAATTATTTTCACAAATGCATCATTACCTAAACATTCACGCAAGTCGAAAATGTCATTGATGGATTCATAATCAAAGAAGACTCTTGGGCAAAGGTTATTATGGGAGCATTTATGGATCTATATTCTTAGTGAGGCCAGTCATGGCAAACAGGAGGATTGATCCCTTACATGTTTGGCTTTACACTTTCAATCTCCTAGCAAAAATTCGAGCCTTATCTGGTGCACAACACCAGATTATCATCCCAGTTCTTAACCATCGTGAGGCCCCTATGAAGAGGATATTCTTGATATTTAAACAATGAGCAAGCAACATGATTGAACAATTACTAAAATGTTCGACCAAATACTAGTTGCACTAATTTTAGTCCAATCCAATTTTCTTATGCAATGCAATGGTCTCAATGCGATTGTAACTAGTGATGTAAGGACTTGATCGACATCTATGGTTATCAAGATTGGACGAAAACGCATCTACTATATTAACACTATCTCACTAAGTTTTGAATTACAAGAATCCATAGTTTCTTGAGCTTAAGTGCCTTAGTTAATCACCACAAATTTGAAACTTTTTAGATAATCGTCAAATGCATGCAAACAAACAAACCCACACAAAGACAAAGTTGAAAATTGCTACTAATTTATTTAATTTGCTTTAGAACAACTATGTCCTCAATAAATTGAGTTGCAGTGTAGATACATCAAAAAGTATACTCTTTAATGGTTTAAATTAAGTTATACCACTTAAATATCCACCCAATTCTAGTATGAAATCCCCCTGTTCACTTTGACATTTCCATTCATCAATGTCTAGAGTATATTAGTTTTAAGTTAATTAATAAGAATTGCACATAACTTTTATTTATCATTTTTATAAAATTATTGATTAAAAAACTAAACGATGTGCTAAGTTTATTACGCTGAAGTGATATAATATTATTCAAGATGAATTGTTTAGGAAGTAGTCTAAATATTCTACGAAATAATTCTTTTCCGACAATATTTTTTAGGGAGTTATGTCCGAAATCTAGAGAGAAATTGTTAGATCTACATATTTGAATGATTATTTATGTATAATCCGTGTCACATGGGGTTTTTAGCATGCTAGTCCATTTCTACATTCATAAATAGATTTTAATCAACAAAAAATAATGATTTTATCCAAATTTGTATCACCAAATTCTGACAAAAAAATTATTTCATAAAACAGTTAAATAACACTACTATTTAAAGTGTATATTTTTTAAATAAATAATAATATAATTTAATTGATGATTTAAATGTCTACATTTGTTTGACCTCTCTTAGTGATATTTGTTCTCATAATAATTGCATATTTCATAATGATATATTTTTATACTAAAATCATGTTGTATATTCATTTTCTCCACTTGTTTGAATTTTTAGTACTTCTTCCCGATTCTAGTCCCGTGGATCTTGCTATATTGTTATGGTACTCATTCCTAAAAGTCAAAGATCATCCCAAAATAATTGGCTTAAATTTATTTTCGAAATCAACTTTTCCTTTACTTTGTTTTACCACGTCATGCAAATCAACTTTTTCTTTACTTTTGTTGTACCACGTTATGCTTTATATAACGTGGGTGTAAGGGATGTTTGGTGTGATGCATGTAATGTACATGGACATTAATAAAATCTCTTGAAAATTTCCAAGAAACTTAATATATATAAAAAAATTAAATTAATATCTAAAAGTTTATAAATTTTTTTGTTTTTTTATTATTAAATATTCAATATTAAAATAAATTTATATTAATTAATCAATAAAATTTAAATTATATTGTTAAAGTAACAACTAATAACTTTTTAAAATCTTGTAAAACCTCGTCTCTTCTACAAACATGAAGCCCCGAAATATAATGGATGGGTCAAAATAACCCCCAAATATAATGAATGGATCACAATAAATTTTTATTGAAGTTCGAAAAACAAACTTTGATTAATGGGAAAGGGGTAAAGGCAAGAGACCACAAAGAGCATTTTGCACTATTGGTTTAAATGTTTAGGGGAAGTATTAAATAACGAAGTTTGAATAAGAGATGGAGATGGAGAGAAGTCCAGGAGCCGAGGGACATTGGGCAGGTTTTTTTTCAAATCGGTTATTGGATTTCCACCAGTTTAGTGCTTATAGTAGTTCCCTTATCTGTTGTGTGGTTATTGACTGTGTATCTCTTCCTTCTAAACTTATTGTTGCTTTGATTTGATTCGTTCTCGGCATTTCATTTCCTTTAGAACTCCTTTGTCATCTTGTTTCCCAGTTCCTAGCAGGAGCTTCTTGTAGTTCGTTTTTTCATAGCCTTTTGCTTTGCACTGTTTTCCTCTCCTTGTTCCCGAGTTATATGAGATTTTTCTTGCCTTCTATTGTTGTTGGCTTGGAAGAGGGTCAGGTTTAGCTTGAGTTTCGAACCTTATTGTTTTTCTATTCGGAGTGAGTGCTTGTCAACTCCTGTTATGTCAGATTGACTGGCATCTGCTGGAACAAAATGAAGAGTCTCTCCAATAACACTCTGGAACGAAAGATCAGTTCACTTATGAGCCCGAAAGATGAGGAAACTTGGAGACAAGTGGGCCTCTTTGACAAGGTGGACAAGTTGAAAAGTGCTCCTGGATGTTCTTCACCTACTATTAACAGGTCTTTCCCTTCGTCTAATTCTCTCGCCTGTCCTCCTCTGCCTCCTTTGCTCAGTCCTCCTTCTTTAGACACTGTTATCCTGCCCTCAGGAGTCCCTTGGGCAGGCAAACTCTTGACCTTGGATACCCCAGTTCTGTTGGTTCCTTCTTCCTCTTTGAGGGGACACAGGAAACCTGGTGTACAAAATCAGTCTGTCCCTTGTTCTAGGAAGACTTGGAAAGTAAACAAGAAGGCTAAACGACTGGTGTTAGGTAACGATGTGGGTTTAGAAGACAATTGCAGAATGGTGCTTTGCATGCTAGTTGGTCGGATTTCTTACAAATCTTTGAGTAAGTTTCTCTGGAGGATTGGATTAAAGCCCGGTGGTTACCCCTCCTAGGTTACCTCCCTGAGGTTATCTATTTTTTTTTTTTTTTACAAACCCGGGTATGAAATTATATTAAAAGATGTGGCAGAGCCACTGGTTCAGATTACAAGTTGCCCATGGATCCTTGGGACTTTTAACCTTAAAACATAGCTGCCTACAACTGCCAGAAACCTAAGTACATACTAATCTACTTATTTAGAGCCATGGCTACTATTGCCAGACTGCTGGAGACTTGTTACAGAGACATATAATTCTGAGATTACTTTGGATCTTCATTGTTCCAGTTACTGTTGAGCTGGGCCATTTTGGCCTCCAGCTCCTCCATTCGTTCATCAAAGCCTTGCTGTGGACTCTTTAACTCTTGGTTCAGCTTGTCTAATTCCTGAGCGAACCCGATCTTGGTCATGGTGATATCTGACTCC
>JASDQU010104070.1:23687-37670 GCA_032191745.1 Picea mariana
CACGTCACAACATTAAAATTGAGTCAAATAAATCTAGGTGGCCTAGAAACATGGAAATGGTTAGACCTTGTTAAAATAAAATAATTAATTAGTCAGTAAATATTAATTGTGAAGCCTAACAATATTCTAAGCCTAAGTCTAAGACTAATCCAAAGTCTAAGTTAATTAAGGGACTAATTAAAAATGTTAAAATTAAAAGTGTTGAGATAAAATCAATTTGTAGGAAAAAGTGAATAAAAATATAAAGGTTGGATAAAATGCACATGTGTGCATGAAATTATTAAAATGGATTTTTAAAATAGAAATAAATTATAACTTGAGAGGATAGGTGTACATAGAATAGAATCTTGAGTCAACCTATCACTAGTCTAACTAGAAGAAGACTCATAATCCAACTCTAACTAATATCTAGTTAGGAGACACTCGTTAAATGAGAATTTGGGGAAAAATAGGACATCTAAGAGAGAAAATAGGAACACTTTGGGGAATGTGAGGGAAATTTCATTTTTAATTAAAATAAAAATGATAATTCCTTGTGCAACTTGGGGAGAGTGTGACAAGTGCCTGGGTGAATAATCCTAATTAAATTAATTAAAAAGATAATTAATTGTACATGAGGACATGTGTCATTGGGGATTTTTCTATAAAAAAAAATGTGGTAGAAGGGAAATGGATCTCTCTTTTACCTGGTAATGTTATCCTACCAAACTTTTGGGATAGTGTTTTACTTGTGAGAGTTGGCATACCAAGCTTGAAGAAAGAGTGGAAGCTCTTCCTTGTAAGGTAAGCATTGGAGCTATTTTTTGTTGGTTTCTTGTTTCTGTCCCCTTTGCAGCTCAGGGGGATAAGGGGGAAGAAGAGTACTCCTAGCATTGGATGGGAGGTACCGGTGAATTTTTTAGTGATTAGCACGCTGGAGTACTAAGGAAGCACAAGTCTTGAAGGACACCATCAACTCTTAGTCTTCATTGGTTCCGATATTTAATTTTGAATTATATTGTAGTATGATAAATTGTATATTTAAATGATTTAAGAAGCTTTAGAATTTAACTAGTTTTTTTGAAGAAAATTTTATTTATTGCTACCAACTATATGATAGATCCGATCCTTAGCGGATTTATTATCGCTGAATTTTATTGCAATTCCGAATGGGAATTCGAACGAATTTGTAAATCCTATTGTTAGTTTAACCAATATTCATATGGTATTTTTAATCAATAGTTTAAATGTTGATTCGAAATTTATAATTTCATTGATTGGGTATCGTGTTATAATTTATGGAATTAGAAATTTGTAATGGTCATTGTGAGATTAAAACCTTCGAAAAGTTAAATCGTTGAAGCATTGGGATCCTTAAAACAAAATTTGAAGTTGAAGTTTGCTTGGAACATATATTACAATTTCGGGAATACATTGTTGCATTACAACATAGCGTGACTTCTTTTTCTTTCAATTTTGACATGCCCAGAAGTCACCCACTTGTTGCAATTCAGGAAATTTGATTTATGTGTGGTCATTGTGTATTGCATTGTAAGTGAGAGGTTTTAAATAATCATGGGATCTCTGTATATTTAACTAAAGTTCCCGTTAGTAATACATTGGATTATTGAAACATTGCACTATGAGTTTTAAGTTTTTGTTGTCATTTAAATGGAATTTCAATTCCGGTTGAGTTGTATGGTCGTTGAAGTTAGGATACTATTATGGATTGACAATTACTGCTTAATTTAATTGTGGTGGATATTCTGCGAAATCGTGATTCTCTATTGTCTTTGAGAAACCATTATCTTGGATCCGACAAAAATTTAAATTGTTTTATTTATGCTGTCAATAAAAAATTAATTTACAATTTCGATTTTTTTTAAAAATGGGCACACTGTGACTAAACAATGATCCAAAATTTTAGGAGTCGATTTCGTTCTGTATTTTAATTCCTGAGTGTGAATTATTATTATCTCCGATTGTATATTTCATTTATGAGAATTAAAGTTAATTGCCTATGCTATGTATGTCTTTCATTCAAGTTTAATAAAACCGTTCACTCCCTTACTCATGTGAGTAGTTGACTATAATTAACAAAAGTTGTGTTATCAAAGACCCAAATACATTGCAGATCTTGTTGGCCTCTCAGTTATTGTAACATTTAGATAACCTCTAGATGGTGGTAGTGGAACTCGAAATCCATACATTATTCTAGTGTGAAGCGATATTGTGGATATCTTTTACTTTTGTCTCCATACCGTGTTCATTTGGTTAGTCCTTAATTGTATCTATGTAACATTGTTAGTCTTTTCTCAACACCTGAGTGATTTCTTCCAAGTGAAGGAGTTATGAATGGTAGTTTTAATTACCATTCATCGAGCTTCCCTTACCTTCGGGTCTCGATTACCTTATCCCAATATGTGTGTCCAAATATCCTTTCCATCTGGGTAAGAACCCTTGGACGTCGTTGAGTAGGGAAGAAACCTTGTTAGAACATGAGCTTGGAAGCTTACAAATATTTTTTCTAATTCGAAACTACATTTGTCAAATCATTGTTAGACATTGATATTCTCACCTATCGTACTTTAACGATATCTTGTACTATATCCACCTGGAACTAGAATAACATTCAATTAAATCCTAAAGTTGTAATATGAATCCTTTGTTAAATGATTATTAATTCTTTCCTAGTGGTAAATCCTTTACTTAGTTCCAAAGACTCAGTTTACTAGAACGCTTGTTGAGTGAGGTTTGAGCTTGTAATTAAAGTTAATTGGCACGATGTACCTTTCAATTTTTTTTTAATGATAGGATTGATTATTGGAATTTACTATAGGTCATACATGAAAACACTAGTGGTACTTTGGTTGGATAGTGAATAAATTGTCATTTTATTCATATTTGTTAATGGAAGAAAATTGTAAAATAATGAATATAAATTATATGGTATCTTAAGTAGTAGATTATTTTATCTAGACAGTGAAAATATTGGATTTGTAAACTTATGAGGTTGGTACTTTTTTTTAGGTAGTGATTATTAATTATATGATGGTATAATGGTGAATATTAATTATTAATAGTGAACGTTAATTATTAATGGTGGATATTGATTATATGATTGTATATGGTGAATATTCATTCTTAATAGTGAACATTAATTATTAATGGTAGGATATTAATTAGATGATGCTATTCATGACAAGAAGGAATATTATCTAGATGATGAAATATTGTGTTGCTTGAATGTTAAAGGAAGGAACTTTGTCTAAAATGATGAGTACTTGAAGGTTTAATTTATGTTATGATCAAAATATCACTATCACTTTAGTCCTTAGTCTAGATTTGATTTGGTTATGGGAATAGGTATCTCCATGTTGTTCAGAACAACCGCCAATCCTGAGACCTTAAATGGTCAAAATCAATCGGATGAATATTGGAATTGAGAGTTGATTATGTGTCTTGGAGGTCCAAACCCTTCAAGGTAGGTTGGGTGGAAGTGATGTGATGTAATATATCTATTAATATAATTGATGTTGTGATTGAATTTTTGTTGTGTAATGATGTAGATGATAATAGAGTGTGCAAATATTGATGTATGTTATTTTTGTGTATCGCTTGTTCTAATTGTTGTTGTTTCAAAAAAAAATCACCACTAATGTAATCACTTACATTGATCTCGTAATGGAGGGTTCATTACATATGGTATCAGAGTCGGTTCAACCCTGCGAGATTGGACCATTACACCTTCCATTGTGTTAACTAAATGATAAATATGTATTGCTAAATAGTTGTAAAATTTTCCCATAAAGGTAATCATGGTTAGAGGACATAGGGGATGTAGATGACATGGTGTTGGAGGAAGAGGTGTGACACCTATGATAGTATCCACGCCTAGGGGATCTAAATGCTAGGGAGATGAGCAGACGATTGAGCAGGAGCAGGTTACTGCGGGAGATGTGGTAGGTATGATGAGATCCTTCCAAAGGATTTCAGAGGCATTGATCAACTTCCTATATCGAGACAAGGGTAGAGCGTTTGTTCCCAATGAGGGTTCACAACACGCTCCAACTGGTAGTAGTAGTATACACAAAGAACTCGAGAAGGTGAAGTTTCTCGAGTTCTAGGGTGCCCCGAATGACTTAGCCACTGAGGCATGGTTGGAGAAATGGCGATGTGCTTCGCATTTGGTTATTACACCTCCAACATGAAAGTCCACATGGTGGTCTTTCAGTTGAAAGGGAGTTCTCTACTTTGGTGGAAGACACTCCTATCTCAACTAAACATCCCTGACGAAGACATGTCATGGGATTTGTTCGAGGAACAGTTCAACGAGAGGTATTTTTTCGAGGAATTAATTAAGCACCAGCTTAATGAGTTAAACGCCTTACGACAGGGTGGTCATATGGTGCTAAAGTATGAGTTCGGTTTCATGGAGCTACTTAGGTATGCTCCACATCTGAACACAGAGAAGTTGAAGGTCAACAAGTTTGTGTTCAGACTTAACTTCAACATTCATATGAAGGTGAGCATCCTAATGCCTCAGATGATGCAAGATTCATTTGAGAAGGCCCTCATAGTTGAGGAAGAACTAAACAGTGGAGATCAGAGAAGGACTCCTTATGGACCTACAGGAGATATGACATCACGAGTGCAACAACATCAAATACCATCTAGACATACATATGGGAAATGAGATATGACCATAGGACCTATGTTCTTGACATCGAGATGGCATACTCCTCAGTAGAGGACTCCTTATGAAGGACCACAAAAACAACGTCATCTATAGCAACAGTATTATTTTAGGCCTATTCAGTAGAACATACCAAGATCATAGACTATTGGGCCAACAAATTCTACTTCGCAGAATAGGAGCACTAGACCAAAGAATGGATGTTGGACATGTGGGGAGCCACATTACCAGATAGATTTTTTGATTGAGAAGGCCAAGGCGGTTGGATCATCATGACCCACTACAGTTGAATATTTGGGAAAAGTCCCATAGGATACATACAGTGATGAATAATCGCCAGGCTGAGCATCAGTCAATTGTGCTCAATACATCAAGTATGATCGTCGACCAAATTTTTAGTATCTTGATAGATACAGGTGCTAAAAAGATCTTTATTTCTAGTGCAGTGCTAAAGAAAAATAAGGTAAAGTTAGTTGAGCAGGACGAGTTCAGATACCTAGAAATGGCATTGGGTGCCAAACATAAAGTTGGAGGAAAGGTTACGGACTGTAGCATTAAATTGGGATATTTTGTAATGAATGCCAACCTATATGTCATGATCTTAGGATCTTATGACACAGTGATAGGAATGGACTGGTTGGAATTACACAATGCGATACTTAACTATAATACAAAACAGTTAAGTTTAACAAATGATTTGGGATAGAGTAGAGTGAATATAGGAAGAAACCAGGGAGTGCCCTTGAGTTTTATCCATTACCTACAATTATAGAAGAGTATGAGCAAGGGATGCAAGTTGTATACAATATTAGATATAAATGAAAAGGGAGAGGCGAGAGAATTAGAAAACCTTCCTATAGTACAAGAGTTTGTGGAAGTATTTCCATAAGAGTTGCTAGGTTTACCACACTAAAGAGAGTTGGAGTTTACAATAGACTTGAAACCTGGAACTGAACTGATAGCGATAACACATTACCAGATATCAACGACTGAATTGCAGCAGTTGAAAATGCAGTTGAAGGAGTTGTTGGATTTTTGAATTATACGTCCAAGTTTTTCTTCATGGGGTGCGCTAGTGATTTTTGTTAGAAATAAGGATGGGTCGTGGAGACTTTGTATTAACTACCATCAATTGAACAAAGAAACGATCAAGAACCGATATTCG
Source organism: Picea mariana (assembly GCA_032191745.1). Classification (NCBI taxonomy): domain Eukaryota; kingdom Viridiplantae; phylum Streptophyta; class Pinopsida; order Pinales; family Pinaceae; genus Picea; species Picea mariana. The sequence continues at coordinate 29,528 of JASDQU010104070.1, forward strand.
TTGCCAAGGATAGACGTTTTTTTTTATCAAATGAAAGGAGAAACGATAATTTTGAAGATTGAATTGTGATTGAGATATCATCAATTACAGATTAAGGAGGAAGATATCCCTAAGACCACATTTAAGACGAGATTCAAAAACTATGAGTTTATTATCTCACCATTTGGACTAACAAATGCCCCAGGAGTATTCACGAGTTTGATGAATGGGGTGTTCCACGAATACTTGGACAAGTTTTTTAAAGTATTTATTGATGACATACTGATTTATTCTTGGACAAAAGAAGATAATGGCGAACACTTGATATTGGTCCTACAGTGTCTAAGAGAAAATAGAATGTACAAGAAGTTATCGAAATGTTATTTTTATCAATCAAAGATTCATTATATGGGACATATCATATATGGAGAAGGTATTGTTCTGGATCCAACGAAATTAGAGGCTATTATGGAATGGCCAATATCGACAAAATTACAAGAAGTACGTAGATTTATGGGTTTAGTAGGATATTATTAACAATTTTTCGAAGGTTTTTCGAAGATAGAAAATTTGATCACGAAACTACAGAAGAAAAACAAGAAGTTCGTATGGACTGAGAAATGCATGGAAGAATTTCAAAAGATTAAATATTTGTTGGCGACAACATCAATACTGAAATTCCCTGACATGGACAAGGAATTATTAATATGCACGAATGCATCCAAGGAATATTTAGGCGGAGTTTTGATGCAATACAGTCGAGTGATCGCTTACATTTTAAGGAAATTAAGAAAGCATGAGGAGGACTAGGCAGCACACGACTTGGATTTATTGGCAATTGGATATACCTTGAGAGTATGGAGACATTATCTGATTCGATGAAAATTTGAATTAAATACAAATCAATGTGGATTGCAACATATATTTACGAAGAGTGACATGAATGTGCAACAGAGGCGTTGGTCAAAATTTCTTAGCGAATATGATTTTGAGATTACTTTCATTAAAGGAACAATGAAAAAAGTGGCCTATGCATTGATTCAGATACCATGCATATTCTCAATAATATATCTTAAGACGAATCTTAGAGAAAATATTCTAGCTCTACAATTTGATGATGACTAGTACAAAGAGGTTAGGATAATATTGGACAAGATACCATGTTGGTATTGAAGTATGAAGGTTATTCATTGGACATCGATGAATTGTCGATATTTAATGACATATTTTGCGTACTGCCTAACGATGAATTAAGAAGTTGGATCTTGAGTGAAGCGCATCGAGCAATGTACATGGATCATTCGGGATTCACGAAGATGAAGACAAAACTTAATCCTTTTTTCTTCTTGAAAGGAATGGAAGCAGACATGGTAAGTTATGTGGTGAGATGTCTAAAATGTCAGCAAGTGAAGGATGAACATAGAAATCAAACAGGATTGTTATAGCCACACGTTATTCCTGAATCGAAATGGGAGGTCATATCGATGGATTTTATTGTTGTATTTCCACTGACAAAAAGAAGACATGATTCAATTTTCATGGCATTTGACACTCTGACGAAGAGTGCACACTTTATTCCAGTTCATATGACATCTCTTGCGGGTAAAACTTCACAAGAGTTCGATCAAGTTTGGAAGGGTGCTAAACTCTCTCCTAGATTTTTGTGACCTTTCAAGGTTGTGGAAAAGAAAGGACATGTGGCTTATCGAATAGCCTTTCTAGATTATTTGATATGTATGGACGATGTTTTTCACATATATGTTTTACGAAATTATGTTTTTGATCCATCACATGTGATTGAAATGAGTTCCTTGCAGGTGGTGGACGATGAAGATCTCATGGCACAACCAATCCGCATTTTGTATCATCACATTCGATAGCTATGACATTGAATAGTCAATCAGGTCAAGGTCCATTGGGACAACTATAGTCCACACTCAGCAACATGGGAGGACGCATACGAGATGCATCCACAGTTTCCTCACTTAGATTATATATATAGATCTATATCATATACATTTATTTACTTTCATTTATATGATATACAAACTTTGGGACGAAGTTTAAAACAAGAGGGGGTGTATGTAACATATCTCTCTACTGATCCCACTTTTATTGACATGTTTTTTGAGGAAACTTGCATGCAAGTGATCCAGTTATCGTATATTATGATTTTGTTTCGATTATGGGTTATGTATGATGATGATGGTGTTTTGTGAGTTATTTTTATTTCGATGTTTATATATTGGAAGATTTTATTGACGGGTTTTCCTAAGTGTGCAGGATACATGACAAATTATGGATGTTGATGGCATGAATAGACTTCCTTGGACTCTGGATTGAGTCAGAAAGTGGATTGTATTTGTTTGATTATTTCATTTTATGCACATGTGACATGTGATTGATTACAGTATCATTTATGTATATGGATGATTGACGTTGTTTTTGTCAATGAATGTAGGATTGACAATGTTTTTTAATCCGACTTACATAAGGAGTCAAGGGGCCATGCACACAAACCAGACATTGAGGGAGAGGTGTGGAAGCATCCTTGTCACAACCTACTAGCATTCGCATTGTGGTTTGATCTATAGGTTAATGGTTATATAGTTCAAGAGGTCCACGATGTTGTGAGGGTGGATAGAGACAGTCGGTCATGAAGATTTCTAAGGTGCGCACAATAAGGAGGAATGCTTATTCCTTAGAAKCCCTTAGTCTCTCGCAAGGTTGATAGAATGGAGTGTTGACTCCAAGGGTCGRAAAAACTTCCAAAACTAGTCTAAGGCAAGTGGCACCCTTGGAGYAGGKAGGTGCACCTTGAAGGGCACGTCACACAATTAAAATTGAGTCAAATAAATCTAGGTGGCCTAGAAAACATGGAAATGGTTAGACCTTGTTAAAATAAAATAATTAATTTGTCAGTAAATTATTAATTATGAAGCCTAAAAAGAGTCTAATCGTAAGTCTAAGACTAAGCCAAATTCTAAGATAATTAAGGGACTAATTAAAAATGTTAAAATTAAAAGAATTGARATAAAATCAATTTCTAGGAAAAAGTGAGTAAAAATTTAAAGGTTGGATAAAATGCACATKTGTGCATGAAATTATTAAAATGGATTGTTAAAATAGAAATAAATAATAACTTGAGAGAATAGGTGTACATAGAATAGACTTTTTAGTCATCCTACCACTARTCTAACTAGAAGAAGACTCATAATCCAAATCTAACTAAGATCTAATTAGGAGACACTCATTAAATGACAATTTGGGGAACAAAGGAATCTAAGAGAGAAAATAGGAACACATTGGGGAATGTGAGGGAAGTTGGATTTTTAATTAAAATAAAAATGGTAATTAATTGTGCAAATTTGGAAGAGTGTGACAAGTGTGTGGGTGAATAATCTTAATTAAATTAATTAAAAAGATAATTAATTGTGCATGAGGACTTGTGTCATTGTTGAGTTTTCTATAAAACAAATGTGATAGAAGGGAAATGGATCTCTCTTTTAATTGGTAATGATACGTTGTCAAACATTTGGGACTATATTTTACTTGTGATAGCTGGGATACCAAGCTTGAAGAAAGAGCGAAAGTTCCTCCTTGCGAGGCAAGCCTTGGAAATATAGTTTGTTGGTTTCTTGTGTGAGGCCCCTTTGCGGCTCGGGGGTATAAGGGGAAAGAAGAGTACCCCTAGCATTGGTTGGGAGGTACTGGTGAAGTTTCGGTGATTAGCAAGCTAGATATTGTAGTATGATCAATTGTATATTTAAATGATTTAATCAGTTTCCGAATTTAATTTGATTTTCTTGAAGCAAGTTTCATTTATTTCTACCAACTATATGATAGATCTAATCCTCAGAGGATTTGTTATCGTTGAATTTTATTACAATTACGAATGGGAATTCGAACCACTTTGTAAATCCTATTGTTAGTTTAAGAAATATTCATATGATATTTTTAATCAATAGTTTAAATGTTGATTTGAAATTTAGAATTTATTTGATTGGGTATCATGTTATAATTTATGGAATTAGAAATTTTCAATGGTCATTGTGAGATTAAAACCTTCGAAAAGTTAAATCGTTGAAGTATTGGAATCCTTAAAACGAAATTCAAAGTTGAATTTTGATTGGAACATATACTAGCACAGCCGCTAACTCGCGGCTGGTGAACGCCGAAAACGGAAAAAACGTAAGCATGCACAAACGACCGGCGACCGCTGGTGATGCCAGCACAGAAACGCGGTCACCAAATGTCAACCCGTAGAAACATGAAACACTTTAATACTTGTGCGAATATCTTAATATTTTTTAATCAGGTAGACTTGGCAATAAGTTAGTGAACACAGTAATTTTTAAACACGATTAGGTAAATGTAAAAAAGTAAACATATAAACGAATGTTTTTATAACAGCTCGGAACTTAATGAATGAAATCAGAGCCATTCATTGTTGTGTTGCAACAGACTGTGACTACTTTTTCTTTCAATTTTGACATGCTCATAAGGCGCAAACCCGTTGTAGTTTAGGAAATTTAATTTATGTGTGGATATTGTGTATTCGGTTGTAAGTGGGAGTTTTTAAATAATCGTGCGATCTCTGTATATTTAACGGAAGTTCTTGTCAATAATATGTTGGATTATTGAAGGCCATTGCACCAGGAGTTTTAAGTTTTCATTGTCATTGCAAATGGAATTTCAATTCCAGTTGAGTTGTATGGTCATTGAAGTTAGGATACAATTACTGCTTAATTTAATTGATGTGGATCTTCCGTGAAATTGTGATTCTCTAATGGCTTACGAAAACCATTAGTTTTGATCCACCAATAATTTAAATTGTTTTATTTATGTTGTCAATGAAAAATGAATTTACAGTTTCGATTTTTAAAAAAAATGGGTTCGCTGCAACTAAACAATGATCCGAAATTTTAGGAGTGGATTTCATTGTGTATTTTAATTCCTGATTGTGAATTATTATGACTGTTGATTGTATAATGCATTTCTCGTAATTAAAGTTAATTTCCTTTACTATGTAATTCTTTCATTCAAGTTTAATAAAACCATTCATTACCTTACTCGTGTGAGTATTTGATTATAATTAACAAGAGTTTTTCTATATAAGACCTAGATCCACTACCGATATTGTTGGCTTATCCATTATTGTAATGTTTAGATAACCTCCAGATGGTGGTAGAGGAACCTAAACTCCATCTATTATTCTCTGTAACATTGTTAGTCTTTTCACTAGACTTTAGTGATTACTTCCAAGTGCATGAGTTAGGAATGGTATTTTGAATTACCATTTGTCAAGCTTCCCTTACCCTCGGGTCTCAATTACCTTATCCCAATCTGTGTGTCAAACTCTCCTTTCCATCTAGGGAAGAACCATTGGATGTCGTTGAGTAGTGGAGAAGCATTGTTAGAAAGCGAGCTTGGAAGCTTACACTTGTTTTTCTAATTTGAAACGCCATTTGTCAACTCATTGTTAGACGTTGATATTATCACCTATATTAGGTTAACAATAGCTTGTACTATATCAATCTTGAACTAGAATATTATTCTATAAATCCTAAAGTTGTAATATAAATCCTTTGTGAAGATCTTTAATTTTCGATTAATTGATTATTAATTCTTTCCTAGTGGTAAATCCTTCTTAGTTCCAAAGACTCATTTTACTAGAATGCTAGTTGAATGAGGTTTGAGCTTGAAATTAAAGTTAATTGGCATGATGTACCTTTTAATTAATTTTTAATGATAGGATTGATTATTCGAATTTACTATATGTCATACATGCAAACTCTAGTGGTACTCTGGTTGGATAGTGAACAAATTTTCATTTTATTCATATTCGTAAATGGAAGAAAATTGTTAAATAATGAATATAAATTATATGGTATCTTAAGTAGTAGATTATTTTATCTAGACAATGAATAATATTGGATTTGTAATCTTATAGGGTTGGTATTTTTGTTTAGGTAGTGATTATTAATTATATGATGGTATAATGGTAAATATTAATTATTAATGGTGAACATTAATTATTAATGGTGGATATTTATTATTTGATTTTATATTGTGAATATTAACTCTTAATCGTGAATATTAATTATTAATTGTAGGATATTAATTAGATGATCGGTTTTTTTTTTTTTTAAAGTAAAAAAGTAGAACCTGCTATATTAAGTTATCATAGAAACATTGACAAAATATAAAAAGATATAGTTTTGAGCCACCAAAAATGTTGTCGTTTTACCAGAAACCAGCATAGTTTGGAAAATTGTTTTGCCCTCTGTCCTGCCTGAAGGAAACCAGGACAGATGGCCATAGGTCAAGTTTACATGTAGCAACAGCATGATAAAACATAAAACAAGCTAGCAAAGGAGAACCTAGATACCCGGTGACCTGTCACCCTTGCCTGTCTGCCACGTGGACCTAGCTGGGATGGTGAATGGCTACGCACAGAATGGACATTTCCTCTTTGTTGGAGCATTGGAGTACGAATCAAGGAGCAAGTCCAGACGTTGTCCCATGATAAGGGCTCTGTGCTCCTGATCTGTCATGTGGCCTTGGAGTTCGAACACCGGAGCCAGATGCTCTGCATGAAGGAAATGGCCATGCAAGTCGTGAATACTTACGTCGTCCTAGCTCCCCATTTCCACGTTCATCCCAGCTCTCGCCTTGATCTCATTTAGTTCTGCACCAGCCGCTTCCTCCTTCATCCCTAGTCTGGTCTCGTCCACGTTCCCTTCGGCGGAATCCTTGTCCCGAGCCTCGACCTCGATCGTAACCTGCTCCGCATGGCTGGTGGGGCTATAGTCACCCATCCACAGTATCTCCTCAATGGTGTACATAGGAAATTCTTCTGCCGTCTCGTCTTTTGGACTACTACCATCCTGTAAGTCCGACGCCATGGCCTGAGGTTCTGGGGTGGTCACAAATTCCTCCACAAATGACGTTTCTTCAACATAGCAGGTTGGAAACTCGTCTGCGGTGCCACCCTCCAGACTGCTGCCAGGCTCAATTGCCATGGTGTGACTGCTACGCTATGTTCCAGTCTCAACAATAATGGCATGCAGAGCCAATTGGTCAGCGCGAGCCCTCTTCCAGAGAATGGAGGTCGCCATCGATAGAGCGCGCTCCAGGTTCTTCCTCCTTTGCCTTTGCTCTTTGTGGGTGTACTAGGGCAAGCCACGGCGAGGCCTACCTCGCTTCCTGGTCATTGTTGCTGAGTGGTGGATAACAATGTAGAGAGAATGCAGTGAAATGAAGGTGAGCCAAGGCGATAAGGAACCAGAGCTGCACCAGAGCTCCCTATCGACGGGGAGGTTCAAAATGAGAGCGAACCAGCTCTATCCAGGAGCTCGAGGTTTCAAATTTCCAAATGACGGATTCGTCAGACTATCCATAAACCCTGTCATGCTGAGTGTGGTATGAGCGAGAGCTTTCATGCGAGGGAGGAGTCCCTCCTCCGTATAGCAGCTGTAATGGCCGTCTACCATCATAAATGTGGAAAGGATGGGTGGCGGCCATCAACATTTATGTTATGGCTCAATGCGGAGCCAAGTGGCGAGGCATTTCCATGTGTCACCCCATCTGGGGCATTAGATGATGTTATTCATGACAAGAAGGCATATTATCTAGATGATGAAATATTTTGTTGCTTGAATGTTCAAGAAACTTTTTCTAAAATAATGAGTACTTGAAGGTTTAATTTACGTTATGATAAAAATCTTACGGTCACTTTAGTCTTGAGTCTAGATTTGATTTGGTTATGGGAATATATATCTCCATGTTCTTCATAACAATCACTATTCCTGAGACCTTAAATGGTCAAAATCAATTCGATGAATCCTGGACTTGAGCGTTGATTATGTGTCTTGGAGGTCCTAACCTTGCAGGGTAGGTTGGGCAGATAGACATATTTGTTATAGTGATGTGATGCAATAGATATATTAATATCATTGATGTTTTGATTGATTTTTTTCTTTGTAATCAAGGATGATTTTAGGGGCGAAATTTCGCCCATGGGCGAAATTAAGGGGCATCTAATTTTTATTGGACGAATTTTTTGTATTAGAGTGATTTTTTTAAACTTATTTTATTAGCCCGTAATTTATTTTAAGGTAAAAATCGTGTACAAGGTTAGCCCATGCTTTTAGGAGGGATA
>JASDQU010104070.1:38839-62262 GCA_032191745.1 Picea mariana
AATTCTAAATAAAAAAAATACTTTTATATGTTGGAAGTTGAATAACTTGTGAAAATACAGTTTTTTTTTCTCATAAAACAAACAAAAGTGTAACCCACCTTCATGATTTCACCCCCATACGAAATCAATGAAGTCCATGATAATGGTAGAGTCACATTAAGAACCATTGACGGGTCCGGATCTCCATTTCGGGTCAATGGACACCGGCTACGACTCTATCATCAGCCGCCATCAAAAGAATCTTTCTACCAAGAGGTAAGTAAGAACCCTACCATTCAAATTTTGGCTGGCTGGGAAGGTAATCCAGCCACCCCAACTCCATAAATGTTGAATTTTGTTGACACTGTACATACTATATATAATTTTGTTTTCTGTAGATTTTATTTAGTTTATTATTATTATTTTCAACAGTTATTCGAGAAAGTCAAAACTAGGGAGGATAACTGTAATGAACTCAATTAACACTCTTTTCTGTTTCGAACTCCCGCTTCATCTCATCACCCAGACCCTGTCTTTCGCAGATAAATGAATGTGTCATGATTCAACAGCAACAATTGGGCAACTATAATGAAATTCATAACATTAACAAACCATCCATTACTTAATTTTGAAATAAACCAACTCATAAATGAATTTAGTTGACGAGGAATCGACCTTGAATTCAAGAAAATACATTTCCAGGTTTCTAAAAATTACCTATTTAGATGGTTAAAAACAGAACAATTGCTGTTCCTTTTGCGCGCCTATTGTTTCTTTGAACGGAACAATTGTTGTTCCTTTTGCGCGCCTGTTGTCCCTTTGAATGGAACATTTGTTGTTCCTTTTGTGCGCGTGTTGTTCCTTTGAATGAAACAATTGTTGTTCCTTTTGCACGCCTCCTGTCCCTTTGAATGGAACAATTGATGTTCCTTTTGCGCACCTGCTGTCCCTTTGAATGGAACACTTGTTGTTCCTTTTTCGCATTTGCTATTCCTTTGAATGGAACAATTGTTGTTCCTTTTGCGCGCTTGCTGTTCCTTTGAATGGAACAATTGTTGTTCCTTTTGCGCGCCTGCTATTCCTTTGAACGAAACAATTGTTGTTCCTTTTGCGCGCCTGCTGTTCCTTTGAATGAAACAATTGTTGTTCCTTTTGCACGCCTGCTATTCCTTTGAACGGAACAATTGTTGTTCCTTTTCCACATCTGTTGTTCATTTTGCCGTTCCTTCCCTACATTGCTGATAAAACGCTAAACCTTTCCTTTGGGGTACAACTTTCACCAAATAATTTTCATCAGCATTATTTCTAACGATCTATCATTATTTTGTGGACTATCTCCCATACCTTATCAAATTGTTTTTTTTGGATCACTTTCTTCGAAATATCTTAAACCTTGTTCATAACCTGTAACCACCATAATTCTTTTCTTTTCCCTTATACATACAAATACACTTAAATGATAACTCGCCTTTATAATTAATAAGGAGTTTGCGACACACTTTTACTTGGCATCCTTAAACTTCTTTACGCCATCCCTTACTCTTAAGGAGTAGATGAGCCTCCCTTCATACACTTTAAAAAATAAAAATAAAAAAAAAATCAATAAAATTTCTTTCTTTTCCCACAAAGAATAGGGGGTCTCATCATGAGCCAACCTACCACAATCATTTGATACTAACCTAAGTGACATTCCCACTATGGCTACCACACCAGGGCAATGGAATTTGACATTTTATTTTTTCAAAGAACAAGAGGTCTCATCACGAGCTGACTTGTTCACTTAAGTTACACTCTAGTGAGTGGCATTATCATCATCTGGATACCAAACCAGGATAATGATATTTTTCGGGAAAAACTTAAAACTTAATATATATGTATAAAATAATTTTTTCAAACAGAATAGGGGGTCTCATCACGAGCCAACCTACCATGATCATAGGATAATAACCTAAGTGACATTCCTACTATGGCTACCACACGAGGGCAATGGACTTTGACATTTTCTAGTCAAAGGACAAGGGATCTCATCATGAGCCGACTTGTTCACCTAAGTTACAATCTAGTGAGTGGCATTATCACCATCTGGCTACCAAACCAGGATACTAGTCTTTTTGGAAAAGAAGATTCAAATAAGTATCAAGGATACAGGTTCATCTGAGGGTTAAAAGACAACCCTGTCGAGGCTATGGATGCCTGCTGGCAACAATGGTTCTGCCTATGGTATGGAAGTTTACCTTAAATGCTAAGTTTCTGCGTATCTCTAGATTTCCTTCACTCAATAACGAGGCTATCATTTCGGTTGTATTCAATGAAATAGAAAAGTAACAACATTATGATATGTGGGATATTTATTTATTATTATTATTTTTTTAAGTAAAAAGGAAAATCCTGTTATATTAAAACTTCAAAAAGAAAATACACCATGACACACAGGTGCCAGCTGTCCTGCCTGTGCAGGAAACCGAGACAGCTGGCCTATCCAAAATAGCATGCAAATTCAAACAACTCGTTTCGCCACCCTGCCCGGAGGAAACCAGGGTGCATGTCCATTTTATCAACAATTTAGTAAGGCCTATGCTAACGCTAACAAGGCTATTAACTAAAAGAGCTACAGCTCTGATAAACATCAAAAGAAAGGGATTTGGAGACAATGCTGAACAAAAGAACCTATTCACCGGAGTCCTCGCAATCGTCCATCGCCTTGCTGCTGCTGACAGGAATGGCATAGAGCTAAGCGCAGGTGGGGCATTGTCATCGTGGTGTAGCACTGGAGTAAGCTGCGTACAACATGTCCAACCGTTGGCTAAAGCGGATAGCCCTGAAGATTTGGTTGTCCACCATACTGCGGACCTCGAAGATCAAGTTCAAGTGCTCCGGGTGAAGGAGTGGTGGCGGGGGCGACGAATTTTGTTTAGCATCCATCTCCTGGTGACCATGTTGCTTCCTCTGCTGCTACGAGTCAGTGTTGCTTTCCGACAGCTCCTCCTCTACCATGCAGGTGGCAAATTCCTCAGTGGGAGCGTCACTGGGACCGTGTGCCTCTCTTGAGCTAGGCGGTGGTGCTGCTGCTTCAATGCATGCCGGGGGGTTCCAATTATCCAGAACCGTAAACATTCAACTTTCAGAGAAGTTCGGGGGGAGTTCCATGGTCGGAATTTCCTCGACATAAGTTTTGGGGGGCGAGTTTATTGTTGTGGTCTCCCTACGTCTTTTTCTCTTAGCCAGAACCAGAGCTTGTTAAAACTGCTTATGTCTTTTCCTCCTGGAGTCAGTCACGTACCATCTTGCTCCTCTGCAAGGTCTTCCTCTAGCTCACGACATAGTGAGAATGAGGACCAATGCCAGGATGTCTCCTACACTCCTATTCCTGCTTGGCTCTGTGAGCTGCGAATGTATCCTATGGGTTCCAGAAAGGTGGATAATAGCATAAACGGTGGCTGCAGCCATTAAAGCCGAGAGCTTAATGCTCTGGTTGGTCGGCTTGTTCTCACACGTGAGAGGCCCCATCAGTAGACGGAGGTCGACGGAGGTGAGAGCCCTCATAACTGGCGATGATGTGAGGGCGGTTGGCCACCATAAATGGTCTCTCCTTGTGCGCCTCCATGTGCCCCTTCTTTTCCACGTGGCACCCCATCCGAGGGTTGGAAATCCTTGCTGGCCAGGATTTGGCATTGCTTGGATATGTCTGAGGCTTCAGAGCTTCTTGCGTCCTAGAATATTTGTTCGATTTCCCTGGAAACTCCTTCGTTTGCCAGGTAGTCAGCCACTCCGTTTTCCCATCTCTTTACATGGCAGGGGATAATGCTTATGTTGTCCCTGAGGATGCCTTTGAAGTCCTCGAGCATCCCTGCTAGGCGCCAGCTGGGAGAGATTTTTTGTGGGTTTCCCCCATGGAGGATTTTAGTGATTAGCTGGATGGTGATTTGTGAGTCACCCTCCAAGATTATTTTGTGACTGTGCAGAGTTGCTATAGTTCGAAGGCCCTTTAAGAGGCCAGTTAATTCTTCTACATTGTTTGTGGTCTCCCCCAAATACCCTGCTGTCAGAGTTAGAATTTCCCCTTTAGAGCTCTTGATCACTTCTCCATAGCCTGCGGGTCCGGGATTGCCTTTTGAAGCTGCATCAAAGTTGATCTTTATGAAGCCTATTGGGGGAAGGGTCCAAGTGGTTGGGTTGGGGTTTTGATTCTTGGGTGCTCTAATTGCCACCGAGTCATTTAGTTTGAGTTTCCATCTTTGGAGGGTGCATAATTCCTACCGGTTGCATCCCTTGTCCCTAGGTTGCCAGTTCTTACTTCTGATTGTTTCTTTGATGAGTATGGCAACTCTATCCCAGGTTAAATCCGGAGTAGATTCCTTGGAGTAGAATATGTGTTTGTTTTGATCTTTCCATATTTGCCAGAGAATAAACCCTAGGAGGAGTTGCCAGATGTAGTTCAGAATGGGGTTGTTGTAAGTGAATGAGTCCCAATTTTCAATAGTGTCTCTGATGCTGCCTCTGTTTTGATTGGATCTACGCATGATTTGAGCTCCCTGGTCCCAGACAGTTTGACCGTAATGACATCCATTGAAAAGACGCTCCTTGGTTTCTTCTTGGCATTGACATAAGACACAAATTGAGGGCCCAATGAAGCCCCTTTTCCTGAGATTGTCCCGTGTTAGAATTCTATTATGGATGATTAACCAGAGGAAAGTGGAGATCTTTGGCCAAAGTGCTTTATTCCATATTTTGTTCTAGATGTTGTCCATTTCCTGATTGTGGTAATTACCTTGTAAGTAATAGGCTTCTTTTACCGAAAAATTGCCAGATGTGGAGTGCCCCCATCTGAGGATGTCTAGACCCTCCTTAATGGGAATTTTTCTGCGTCCTGCTTGGTAATGCCAGGCTGACAAGTTTAAGTCGGTTGGGATTCCTAAATCTTGGCTGGAGGTCTTCCATTGTCGCCAAGTCTGTCTCGCTTCTAGTGGTTTCCATAGATCTTTTACCTTAAGTGAGGGATCTTGATTAAGATCTTGTTGGAGGGGTGTGAGCTCTGCTAATTCCTTTAGAGGTTTAAGTTGTTTCCATGAGTCTGGCCAAAACCTTGCACTGTCTCCATTGCGAATTTCCCAGAAGGCTTGTTTTTGTATTAGATCTTTGTTTTGCCAGGCTGTGTTCCAAATGTTCGAACCCTGTATTCGAACGTTGTGTCTGATCAGTTGATCAGTCTTCATGGAGGGAGCGTATTTGTTCTTCCAGATTTGTGCCCATAGTGCATCTGGTGTTGTCATCCATCTCCACCATATCTTGGCCCCCATTATCTGGTTAAGCTTTCCCGAGTCTTGAAGCCCAAGGCCACCCATGCTTTTTGGTGTGCAGACCTTATCCCAACTTACCAGAGCCCATTTCTTGTTGGGCTGTAGACCTTGCCAGAGAAAATTTCTTTGGATGTTTCTGATAGCTCTAATGATTTGTTTGGGAGCTGCTAATGCAGTGAAGAGATAGGTGGGTAGGGTCTGTAGGATTGATTTTAGCAGGACCAGTCTGGCTGCAATGTTTAACGGTTTGAAGGTCCAATTGGCCAGTCTGTTTGAGATAGAAAGGAGGAGGTTGTCCCAGGAAATGGATTTAGTTGGCGCTCCTGTGAGAGGAATGCCCAGGTAGTTGGACAGAAGGGAGCTCCTAGGGATTCCCAGGAGTTTGGAAATGTGTAGCTGAACTGCAACAGGAGTATTGAAGAAGAAGAGCTTGGATTTATCTAGGTTCAGCGTCATGCCAGAGGCTTCAGTGAAGTCGGAGAGGATGGAGTTGATATTATTGGCTTCGCATGCAGTGGGGGAGTTCATAAGAAGGGTGTCATCAATGAATTGGCTGTGTGAGGGGGCTGGCTGAATGTTGTGCAAGGGTAGGCCTTTGAGGGTGCCTTCCAGAACCACTGATTTAATGTAGCGACCCAAGCCTTCAGCCATTAGAACAAAAAAGAAGGGTGATAATGGATTCCCTTGTCGTATGCCTCTAGAGGCCAAAAAAGGTCAGGAGGGGACTCCATTGACTAGGATTGAGAAAAAAGCCGAAGAGGTGAGATTCAAAATCCAGTATGATATGTGGGATATTATTTAAATGAACATATTTAATTTATTCGGCGTATGTATCCTTAAAGCATTCTTTTGAGTATCGATATATTTCAATTCCACAAAAGAGGATTAACATTTAATGATTACCATTAAAATATGTTGTTTGAAAATAAATCATTGATCCCCATTGGCGGCGACCATACAATCATTACTTCTCACCATCAATACCTACACTCATTACTTTTCCCTACGCTGACAGTCGAGGTCGACCTTTATATTAATGAGGGGAGTGGACGCTCGACACGCTTCTCAATAAAGATAGTAATGATTGTAATAAATACCCACATTTGTAAACATTTGCTATCTCTGATATTTTCTATTTTCAGTAATTTTTCCTCCAAGCTGGTCTAACCAAGTCTACTACCAGGAATGATAGTCATCCACATTTTCTCACAAAATGGGTGGCAGAGGTGTGCGTAGGGAGCCAACTTTACTAAAAATTACAGAGCAAGCAAGAGACATCCTGCACCAGCTGGGGTGGACGAAGTACTTCAATCGTCTGCAAGGATATGACATGAATGTCACGCTTGAATTCTTTCAGAATCTGCAGGGAGAAAAATAGATGGTGCGAGGCATACAAATCTCAGTCACCCCGACAATCTTAGTAGAGGTCACAGGCCTCCCTAACATGGGCATTTAGTGGACAGGAAGATACACAACACTGAAGGAAGCTGTGGAAACTTTCACAGACCCTAGGAAGAATTGGATAAGAAGGGAAAGGGACTCAATCCAAGTACCCTCAGAGGACCACAGAAGGAACTTGCAGGGATAATTCAGCGGTACATCACTTGTGCTAGACAATATGACGTAATTCAACCTCGCCACATCAAATTTCTGGCAGCTTTAAAACAACGGTTAGTATTTAATCTACCTTTCTTTCTGAATTCCATATTACATGAGGTTGCCTTAAGAACACAAAAATCCAAGGACCCTATTACTGTTATGAGTAACCACAGATTAGTTAAGTTAATAACAAATAAAGCACTGAGTCAAACTCAATTGACCTGGGATAACCTGATTGAGGCCAACAGACCTCCACAACTGGAGCAGCCTGAATTATGCCATGAAGAACCACCACAGGAAATTGAAGATAGACATGTAGAGGAGACTATTGCCCAAAGAGAAATCCCATCTCCTCAAACCAAAGCTGAGGTAGACCCTACCCAAATCACAAAGGCCCAAACCTCACAAACATAGGCATTAACGAAAAAGAGGAAGAGAGCAACAACTGCCCCTACAACCATCATTCAGACAAGGAGAAGAAGCAGATGAATTCAGGAAACAATTGAAGCATTCAGGGTACAACAAAATAGCCTGAAGAACTTCAGAATTCTACAGAATAGTCTCCACGTGAGAATGCTCAATAAATTGGGCAAGTAGAACAGACCTCACAAAGGAATGATCAGGAAGACACCCAACTGACATTAGAGCATCTAACAGAACAATTTATGAAGAGTTGTGAGGTAGAAATAGCCCAGGTTTTGGGAAGCTTGGGAACCTTAATTGACAGAGGCACAAATAATCCATAAAAATGCCCAAAACAAGCCTCCTCTTCAAAACCAGTTGAAGATTTTCCTAATATTGAAATGTCTTTTCCTGAGGACAGAGCATAGGAAGAACCTCATTTTGAAAAAGAAGTCCTCTTGGACAGACAGAACATTTGGAAGGAATAGAGGAACAACCATTTGCTGGTCAGAATGAAGAATACCTTGAGACCTCTCATAAACGAAAATCAACCAAGAGCCATAAGAAAATTAGAAAGTTAAAAAAATAAAATAATATGTTGAAGAAAAAGGCTAAGAAGGCTGAAGTATTAAAGAAGAAGGTGGTTAAACTCAAGGAAATTATTAAGGAATTGAGGAAACAACTAGAATAGGTAGATAAGGCCCACATAAGAAAGAAGAACAAAAGGGTCAGAGTGCAAGGAAGAAACCCTCTTCCTAAATAAGAAGTCAGTACAAATTCTATAGGGATACAGATAGACCCTGAAGAAATAGTAGTAGAAGAAACAATAGCTCAGAATGAGGAAGCAATTCCTTTATAAACACAAGAAAATATGATAGTTACAGAAGTAATTGATGCTGAGGTGCAGACATTCACCCCGATATTAGAGGAAATAGTTCAACTCCTTGAGAAGAATGCTACCATCAAGAGATTGGAGGAAGAATTGGTGCAGTCTCAACAAACCCTTGTTCAAAACAGAAATGAATTACTGACTATGGAAGAGCACCAAGCACTCCAGTCCCAGAAATAGAGTGATATTGTGGACAGATTGGAAGTAGAGCTTACACAGGTAGAACAAGCATTAACTCAATCCAGGGAAGAGATGGGCGCTATGGAAGAATACCAAGCATCCCAGTCTCAAGCACAGGGTGTCACCATTGATAAACTAAAGGCAGAGCTGGGACAATCCCAACGAGCATTAGCTCAACACCAAGATGAGATGGTCACTAGGGATGAATATCAAAATATTGTTAAACAATTGAAGGACATGACAACAACAGAGGGTGAGACCTATGCTGCGCTCACTAGAGCCCAAGGGAAGATAAAAAAGGTGCAAACCCAATTAGAAAAAGATTTGGAGAAAATCAAATAAATCTGTGATGTCTACTCTGATGCTATTAATTGCAGATCCCCTGCCACTAATTACACTTTATTCTTGCTGGAGCAATATCTGTTATTAAGAGTGAAGGCCATCAGAGCAGGAAAACCTATTTCATTTGCCACTGTACTTGAGTTCATTTCATGTTTCAGAGAGCAGGATGAAAAGGTACAATACTTTTTGTATGAACTGTACTTTCATAATTTCATTCTGGAAGAAAAAAGGGAAGATAACCCTGGCCCATTCATAGGTGACATATAGTTTCAGGCATTTCTATCATTTACTCAGAACCAAGTTAGATGGGGTAAATCTCATAAAACCTTCCTAAAGAGGGAAGCTGGGCTAGATCTCTGGGTTAGGGGAGAACCTCCAAAGTCCTTTCCAACCATTATGCAACATAAAACCTTTATGAAAAGGGGGGTGTTATCGGACTAATCGGTAGGTGCGGACACTAACTGATCCACCTGGATCTAGAACAAAACATGCATGACAATACTCTTTCCCTAATTTTTGACTGTTGAATTGACTATGAGGAAGAAACAAGTAACATACCTTATTATCGCTTCCTAGGGTCTTTGTTGCTCCCGCTTCGCTCTAGTGCTCTTGTAAAGTCCAGTCCAAGACAACACAAACCAACCAAAGTGAAGATCACACAATATATTCAACAATTAACCTATGTGTATGATCAAATAATTACACAATAAAGTGGAAATAACTTTATGGGAAAGGGACATGCCACTGTATCATATTAATGGAAAGAAAAGCTTACAACCTGAGCCTTGATGTCGCAAAATTCCTTTCGATGGATCTTGGCTCTGACACACACACTTGCTCAATCCTTGTATGAAGAAGATCAAATCCTCTTGATAGACTTGCTAGAGTCTCCAAGCTGTTGTTCAATGCTGAGTCCTTCACACAATTCTTTCACCAATTCTCCAATGGATCTTGCTTAACCTTTTTCATGAGAATTCCCTCAATATATAGAAGAGAATGAATTAGTTACTTGGATAAGAATGATCCCAAAATATCAGGGAATCCAGTACTAGGATAACGATTCGAATGCCAACCCATCCTTCTAGAAGATTCCCTTCTAGAAGCATTGAGAATTCATCTTTTTCCTTGCTTTAGGAAGAGTTCTCACCCTAGCAGTTCAACACAGTATGAGATGTTCGCACCTTGGCTTAAGGCAGCTTGCGAGAATAGGTCATTCTCGCAGGCAAATGTATTAGCAGCCTGCGAACCTTCTTCAAAAATGAGTTTTCTGGGAAGAGATGAAAGTAACTTTTCTCAGGAGAAAGTTCTTATGAAGAGCCTGAGTACACCATCATCAATACATCATCATGATGACCAAAATCATGGGTAACAGGGGGGGGGGTCGTAGACTCCTTATCTCCTATCCATATACATGTTATACGTTTAGGTATCACTCATTTTGGGGAGCTTAAGGAGGAAGTTCTTGCTGATTCTAAACATAGATGGGATGCATCCTCCAGTGAAGTAAAGAGTAGGGAACCCTTTGGGTACAGGATTTTTTTTGCAGCTACTTCATAATAGAAACGTATTCTAGATTTCTCCAAGAGGAAGGACTTGATTGGATTAGGTGCAGATATAATCCCCCTATCATCTGGTTCCCTCCATAAAGTTACCAAAAGGATTATCAAATTAACAAGAAAAGGGAGGGTGCTGCTTTTGGAGAACTCAAAAGAAGCAATGGGTTCAGAAGGCCTGGTGAACCAACCTTTCCATCTTACAACATTACTGCTTTACATGTAAAATCTCAGCTTGCATGAGGACATACAAGAAGATAAGCTAGGGGGTATGTTAGGTTATGAAAAAGGTATAAATATCTTCATTTTTCCCACATTTCATGATATCATCTTGATTGACTTTTCGATTATTTACGAGCAAATAGAATATAAAATGAATAATATACTCTTTAGCGTTATTGTTGAAGTTAGATTACATAGATCCTAAATATGATTGGAATTGTCTGGTTTTATTATAGAATTGGTTAAATATTGTCAAATCCAAGATAGCAAAGGGAACCTTGAAGATGCGCAAGCTATTGGAGGTTGAAGACTTTATGGCGCAAGGCAGTTTTGAAGATGATCGAGTTTCTTATATTGTAATAGTAAAGCAATCTTGAGGATCTCTCGATCCTTAGGATAACTTAATTTACCCAGATTATTGTAATATATAAGGAGTAAATAGATCTTGAAAAGAGGTAGAAGAATTGCACCCAAGAACTTAGAACTTAGAATTGCTATGCGTTAGTAGTTTTTGTAAAATGTTGTACCAACTATGAAATCAATAGAAGCTTCGAGCAGTTTTATCATTTCTATATACTGAATTTCAAATAGCAGTGCTTCTAAGGACCAAGGGCCCAGTCTGAAGGAGCTACCATTCGACCTGTAATTGTATTAGTTCAATTTCTGTTTTGTGATTTGATTCTCTTTTACAGTAGTTAAATGAATGCATAAGTGTGTTGATGATTTCATGTCAATTGCAAGAGATAGATATTCCCTGAAGCATTAGATGATTATTGTTCCAATTCCTATTACTGAGATTTGACACATGAGAGTTCCTCATAAGTTCACGTTTGTTGTTCCTTTCACTTAGTTTACATTTGTTGTTCCTTTCACTTAGTTTACATTTGCTGTTCCTTTCCGTTAGAATATAGTTGTTGTTCCTTTCAATAGAAATACAATTGTTGTCTCTTTTTGACTAGATTACAGTCTCTGTTTCTTTCCATAGATAGAGTAATTCACCTTTTTCTTTCCAGCAATTTGATTCATAATAATAGTCATTTCTGCAAGTCTTTATCTAGATTCAATTACTGCTCTTAAAATGAATTCAATATATTAATTAGTTCCTTTCCATTGCACAACTTTAGATTTCAATTCCTAGAATCTTTAATGAATGTTTAAGGAACTTGATTGTTGATAAACTCAGATTTTCTTTCACTACACGATTTTAGCCTCTACGAGCTATTTGCATAGACTTTGCCGATATTCTTTGAGATAAAAGACGAATCCTTGGGTTGATAAATTAATGTTAAACTAAGGCTGTTTTTAGACATCTTTAGAGCCCAATAGAATGTTGGTGGGACTAGTACTTTAAGCAAACTCTTTTGGCATCTCCATTCTCGAATGTGATCCAAGATATGGTCTGCTTTTGTCTGTTCAAAGTTGGCCAGAAATTCAATGCTAGCATCATATCTCACAGGTAATTGGAAATGGTTTAAGAAATCCATTGCTAATTCATCGAAGGAAGAGTATCATGAGTGGTCAAGCTCGATGTACCATTTTGAAACACTCCCTATGAGAGTGCGTTGAAAAAATCACAACTGAATAGAGTCATCTCTTAACGAGTTAGACGAGCACCATAAGTGGAAGGTAGTCACATGATCGCCATGATCTTCATTAGGCTTGGCTTCAAACTTTGAAATGTCTGAAAGAAACTTGGTCGGCATAGGAGGCCAACTCGCATCGTGACAGATGGGGTCATTTAAAAGCCTTGTCAAGTCCGACAAGTGCAGGGTTGCCATAAACAGTAGGTTGGGTTGTGGATTGTAGCTAGGAAAAAAGTAGCCTGGGGTTTGACTGGCACTAGGTTGCCAGGAAAAGTTAGGTTGCTGGCCAGGGCTCTAGTAATAACCATGGCCATGACCAGCATATGGGTTCTGTGCTTATTGAGACATCATCGACTGGTTCCCGTAATAGGACATAAAGGGTTGATCTTATGTTGCATTCCAAGTATTTTGGGAGGGGTTTCCCTCTGCTGATCCGACGGGCATAGGCTTTGGGCCTTGCCTGGGGTTCCACTGGGTATGGAAAGGGTTTCCCCTGATTGACATCCCTGGCCATAGATTCCAAGGTCCTTGTGAGGAAGGAATTCCTACGTGTTCCCCCTGTGCAGGAATAGTACCCTGTACAGGATTTGGTTGTCCATAGCCGGGGTTGCCCCTGGCTGAAATTGCAGCTGACAAGAAAGTGTTGTTACCAAATGCGCCAAACAAAGAGAAAGGTGTCTAACCAACCGACATGTTATAAGAATGGAGTGCTTGACTACTTTCTCCAAACAAGTTTACGTTAGTCCCGACGGAGTTTTGAGGAACGCCGCCGAGAGAGGGGGACAAAGGGGGTATATGATCCCCGCTATAAGGGAAAGCCATAAAGGGAGCAGATGTGACCCCCATAGATCCTTGTAGAGGAGCATTGGAAATCCCTACCTCCAAACCTAAATTCTGTAGAGTGGAGGAGGAAAGTACAATACTCATACCGAAGCTTGGCATCCTGTATGAGAACGGAGGGCCTGTCGCATTCTGAGTAAATGGATCGGTGATCACTGCCATAGACGGAATCAGACCGCTATTCGAGGTAGAAGCAGTCAAGACCATAGTGGCTCAGATTGATGATGGTTGGCTAGGAGGTGGAACACTCCCAATAGTGACAATCGTGACGGAAATATGAGTATTCCCTGAAGAAGTAGTAGCATTTGCTTCCATTGTTTCTTGTGACCCTACCTGACACTCGTAAGGTAGAACCTATATGACAATGGGTGTCAATAGATTAGTGATAGGAGGGTTATACGGACCAAGAGCTTCTACTCCGAGGTCAGAAATGATTGGTTCCTCTAGAATCAAATATTCTCCTCTCGAAGATGGGTTGGGCACAGTTTCCTGTAACGCGATTGTCTCAAAAGACCCTTGCTGGTCTAATTTTTGCCTTAATGGTGGCGGGGGGGGTTTGAGATCAACCGGGGGTAGGCCCAAAAGCCTTCATGATGGGAAGAACTCCTGATCCTCCACTATGTGAGAAGATCAAAGACACACTAGGGAAATCTATAATCGTTTGAAAACCAACACGCACTAGAAAAAGTACCTATGAGATAAAACAAACAGTCACTAGCTAGTTTGAAGAACAATTACAACAACCAACACTAGAGAAACTTACTAGTGCAAGTGCAACTTGAATACGGAAGCACCCTCCAGGTATACTCTTCAAAGCATGGCCCGATGTCTGTCCTAGGTACCATGGTATACCCCCGTAGTCACCTATGTAAGTCACTAGAAAGATAGGCAACTAGGTTGCCAGCGTGCAAACAGTCACCAGGTAGGTACAATCGACAGTCGGGTGGACTGCAATGAGCAGGATATCAAGCCCGAAACCTATCAAGGGTATTGAAAGTAAGTGTTCTAGAAGACGACTAAGGACCTCGAACAAATTCGAGACCCACAAAGCTCCGTGGAAAATGCAGTCAACGGAATCCCAAGACAAGCCCTTTATATGCATTCCCCACTACTCTTGGTCTGGCTTTGGAGGTGTTATCTCCACTACCTTTCCTTTTGTAACCTCGTGTTTAGCCCCTATGTTAGAGGGGGGTCCCAGATAACTTTTACGATACTGGACTTTTGACACTCCCTAGCACAGACTCTTATGTTTGTTTTAGTAGCCTTGAAGAGTTTCTTCTCCAATCCTAAATCAAGGCTCTAGCCTAGACTAGTTGATGGACCCTACAAACATAAAGTCTAGTTGATTTTAATTAATCGTTATTTTTAGTGGTTGTTTTAAGTCAGAGGAAACAAAGTTGAAACCAATGATGTTTTTTAGAGACGAAAGGGAAGAGCATACAATGAAAAAGGAAACAAATTACTTCTTCACAAATTCAAATTGCACATTCAAACTCTTTAACCAAACTTTTCAAACTTTTTTTTTCTAAGATCTTTCATCTGAAAACTCAAAACAAGCTTTCACTCGACTACGAGCTACTTATTGTCCTAATTCAATCAGTGAAGAACTTATGAAAACAATCTTTTTCCCGATGATTAATGAAAACAACCAACTACTTAACCAAACCAAGAAGTAAACTATTTTTTTTTATGCTAAAAAAGGAAAAATGACGACAAATAAAGGCCAAGAAAAGACTTTTGGCCTAAGCACAGATCACAAAGAGTTATTGACAATAACACACAAATTGATTGAGGCAGACTCTCACACTTGTCTAAAAACCCTATTACAGAAAAACATAGGAAAAAATTTCAATGAAAAAGCAAGCTATGCTGGAATCCAACCTAGGCTAAAATTGCTATGACAAAGACCATAATGAAATAAGAAAAAACTTGGAAAGTGAATCTTGACAGGGAAGAGGATGACTGCCTCCTCAAAATTTTCTAGACAGACACAGAACTGTTACTTCAACGGCTAGCGTATGCACACGTTCAGGCCTACTACAGGCCGTGTGTGCCTCTGTTTCTCCTCAAATTAAGAAAGACAAGCAGCTAAGATAAGGCAAGGAGTATTGGTATTGAAAACCAGAACCCCTTAAAGGTACATAAACTTACTCTTGACAGAAAAAGATGCAAGGAAACTTGAGAAATCAAAGCTAATATGAGGTTATACGTAGTCTATAGACTGCAACAACAGAGACCAGAACTAAAATCTAGAAAACCCCTAAGAAGGATCACCTTTTATAGGGAAGAGGATGACTGCCTCTCTTTAAAAAAAAATATTTCTAGACTCAGACACGCTACTGATCCTTCATCAGCTAGTGTGTGCACGCATGCTATATGAAGGTAGGGCGCGTGTACATGCTTCCAGGCCTTATACAAGTCATGTATACCTCTGTTACTTCCCATAAAAGAAAAAGCAACCAAGCAAAGAAAGTAGGGAGTATTGGTATGGAAGACCAGAATCCCTACTAACTCAGACTCTTGAAGAAACTCAGAAAAAAGGTGATGAAACCAATTTAAAAATACCCAAAAAGTATCCCCAAAAACCCTAGAGATTTCCCCAGTATGGTCGCCAATTCTGTTGTGGATGGGAAATCCCCCTACAGACTAGCATTAAGGGTTCTGTAATGCATGAAGAAAATGACCTAAAGTCTCCTACTTTTTACTATCATTCCAATCACAAACCCCATTATTCATATGTAAATACAAGGTTAAAACTATCAAGTTACTGTACCTTAGTTTATGTGTTTGATGTCGATCCTTTTAACGTTCGGTTGCTCCTTGACTGCAAGTCTCCTCCCAAAGCTAACTTTCATTCACAAATAGACAAACAAAGAACTCCAAACATGCATGTGATCTATGGACTAATGGGTTATAGATTCTATCAAAATATAATCAATAGTAAATATTAACAATCTCATATGGCAGGACGGGAAAAGTACTTCTTTTATTAATCTCACAAGAGTAACCTTACAATAGTGAGATCGACCACTGCTCCTCGAATCTGGTCCTGGGCTCCTCTTCAACTGTGCTCCAACTGCTTTTGTATATGCTTCTCTTCAAACACTAGTTGCAAAAGGTTGGGACAAAGGGAATGAGAAATCGGGTAGAGTTTCCTTACAATAATTTTCCTCCTTCCAAATGGGACCCTACCCCTTCTTTTATAGGCTAGAAAGAGCTAGGTATTTGGTCGAGTGACCGGCTATGGATGGTCAA
Organism: Picea mariana; assembly: GCA_032191745.1. NCBI lineage: Eukaryota > Viridiplantae > Streptophyta > Pinopsida > Pinales > Pinaceae > Picea > Picea mariana. Next base: position 54,981 of record JASDQU010104070.1, read on the forward strand.
ACAATTTAGTTAACTTACCCAAAACTGTGTGTTCCATCTGCAACTTTCCATTTTTTGTGCTTTTATAGGTACACACGGGTTGTAGTGAGTCAACTAGCATGTACATGTGTGCAATAATGGAGTAGGGGGCACCTATGCCTTCGAAAAGGGTGTTTTTAAGAAGATTTGTTCAGTAGTGGCTTGGCAAAGAAGGAATATGAGATGACCTGATTCCAGGTAAGCATGTCTAGTGCAAATTAGGGTTATAACAATAGCGGGAGGCATTCTCACCCCGTGGAACCCACAATCGGTGAATCTACTCTCAGCAGAAGCCACCAGGCACTCATTATCTGTAAAAATGCAAGTTATAGGGAACATGGGGGAGGTCATAAGCACCAATGTATATGGACCCCAGATGTTGGAAGATAAAAGAAGAATGCTTCTAGAGCTATAAAACCTAAGGGAGTGGAATAGTAACCTTCATTGGATTTTAGTAGGGGACTTCAATATTATAGCTATCCTGGCTGAGAAAAAAGGGAGAAATAGAAGATTGGATAGAGATGTGGAAGAGTTCACAACTTTCATTGAAAAAATGGAACTAGTGGACATTACGACTAGTAATGGACAATTTACCTGGAACAATACAAGAAATTGACACCACCAGGTGGCTACGAGGCTAGAAAAATTCCTAGTCTTGGAATCTATAATCTTGTAAGGTTTAGCTCTGGAAGGAAACATCCTCCCCTGGGGGGAATCAGACCACTGGCCGGTGCGACTGGAGGCAAATTTTCAGGCAACACCAAATAACATGCCTTTTTGATTCGAGAAGTTCTAGATTGACCACCCAACCTTCAAGGAGAACATCAAATCTTGGTGGCAAGAGGAAACCCAGGAACAAGGGACAACGATGTTTAGACTTTAGAAAAAGCTCAAGCACATAAAGGAGAAACTCAAGAAGTGGAACATAGAATTTTTTAGAAACATAGACCAAGCAAAAAAATTAATAGAGGAAAGAATGGAAAGGCTTTAGGAGCAATGCATTCAAGAAGGCTACATCGAGGAAAGAAAAAAAGAGGAGAAGCAATTACTCCAAGATTGGGAAGCTAGATGTAAGTAAGAAGAGACCTTGTGGAGACAAAAATACAGAGTTCAGTGGCTTAAGGAAAGGGATAGAAATACCAAGTTCTTCCACAGATCAACTATAGTGAGAAGATCTCATAACAAAATTTTGAAGATCCAAAATCATGATGGGATATAGAGAGATTCCTACTAGGACATTGAAAACACTCTGGTCAAACATTTCTAGGGTGTTAGAACATGTATATTTTTGAGCTTTTGAACTTTAGATTTTTCCTCTAGAAATAAAGTTTTACCCAAAAAAGAAAAAAACTTAGAGAGTTTCCTTTTAAATTCAAAATAAATCCAATGGTTGTTATTTATCAATAATGCACTTACAATATCGATCATCAATGAGTTACTCTAATTTGATCAAATGGTCCTAATGATCTCCGAATTTTAGAAGTTGTCTAAGTTTTAAAAAGAAAATATTTAATAGTCGCTTCGAAGCTTTGCGCTTTGGGTATTCCAACGAATATAAACAACAAAAACCCCGAAACTCCGAAGTCCTGAAGATATACACTCATGATAAATCCTAAAGGACTTGTGGACGTGTCATAGGACACATGTCTTTTAAATATTTTCTTGGACTGAAACATGCCACTTATTTTTGACATTTATGTTGGATGATTCACACGTTTTCAAGTGACACGTGCCACCTCTCTTTTCTTGACACGTCATCCAAAATGACGTCATCTCTACCACGTCACTCCAGGAGATTTCCCTTCGGTAGTTTTAACAAAGATTGAGTTCACAAACCACAGAAGTATCAAAGCGCCGAACTAATAAGGATTACAAAAAGTAAAAAGCGTTTTAAGGAGTTAATAAAACATTTAATAATGAAGGTTAGCCATGATTAAGTATTAATTAATCACTTTGTAGTTTCAAACTTTGGGATTTTTCCATCCTGTCACATCCAAAGATTCTGAACACCGAACCGTCGAAGTATTAATGACATTTATGATTGATTAAGGTTAATGATTTAAATAAAGATTGTGAATCACAAGGTAATACATTTCATTAAGTTTCTAATAAATTCTTCATCGGTAGAACTATAAGAAGATCGATAGACTTTATGAATAAAGAAATTTGAATTTCAAAGTTATTTTACCATTTGCTATTAGCAATTTTTCATTCAGTGAAAAGCTTATAGACTTCTCTTGTTACAGGAAAACTAGTTTTATTTTCTTAAGGATTATGGCACCACAAAAAGATGCAAAGAAGCTTGATGCATCAGGTGATGATTCCAATCCAAATGTAGATGTTCTATCAGACACAACTCCACGAGTTGTAGACACCATTAAGTCCTCGAAGTAGGTTTTTGATATCTTAGAGCATGAGAATATTAACTTTCCATACGACTCTACTGAGGAAGACGACAAGTCCTTTAAATCCAAGTTTAGATTGGTAGCACAGTCAGAACTGCATAAGATTGTTGCACTGCCCATAATTATACCCTACAATGATATGATAAATTGGGCTTTGGAACATGTCAACATCCAAACCAGAAGTGTCATCAGCCACTAGAAGACTGTCGTCGGCTCTTTTTGACCGGAGAATCTACAAGTAATGTATAAGCTTTCCCCTACACCCAAATATACTTACAATGCAACATTTCTTCTAGATTTCGAGAGAAAATAATTCACTCAATACGGTAGAAAAGGTCGTGATATAATCAAGACCTGGTGGGGACATCCGGAAAAATTCAGAGACAATGCTCATGGTATATATTCCACGATGTCTTTATATGCTCATATGTTATATGTAACCATGATTCTCTATCGTTTGTTTGGGAAAAAGAAACCTGCGCATTTATGAGTTGAGTGGGTAGCCATAATGAATGAAGTAGTCGAGGGTTATACCTTCAATTGGGCTAAAATGCTATTTGATAATTTGGCCAAGGAAATTGTTGAGTATCAATCATCAAAATCAAAAGGGAAACCTGCTCCTTTTTACATGTCAACATATATCATGGATGCCATTTGTTCTGACCCCATTTCCCCTTATGAACTGGAGTTGGACTTCGGCCAGTTCTGAGCCAATACATTTTTACCACTCCAAATTATGGGAGTAAAACACTAAAGATTTATTTTATGAAATATGTCACAATGTAGTGGTACCTATTCACATAGCTATCTATGGCCACCCACCACCCAAAATTTCAGAAAATATTATAGGGAACTTAGGCACACTTGCATACTAGTTTATTGAGGAGAATTTCTCCTGCATTAGAGTATTTGGTTCTTCCGTTCCTCCTCATGCCCTTCCATATTTTTTACGTGACAGGTTGGTGTGCAGAGAAGTGGCATACCAAACAATAGCAGGAGGCATCAACAAGGAATTGAAAGTAGCTTAGAAAAAGGTATGTTCAACTTTCCCCATTAAAGTTGGTATGTTCACATTGTTAGATTTTGGTCATTCGATGTCAAGCTAGTTGACATCGGATTCAAGAAACACTATCCACATAAGATAGTGGAGAATCATTTAGCTCAATACAACATGAAGCGATACATCCATGAGGATTCTCCTTATGATGAGATATTCAGGAGAGTTAGATCTTATGAAGAAGTTCAAAGCAGATTCCAGACTTTGCCCCCTAACCAACAAGATGGTTTCCTCAGCTTTCAAAATCATAGATGAAACAGTTTACTGAAGTTATTGAAAGAAGAGTTAAAATCCATGCCTTCTTCACAGGAAGCGGAATCCACAAGATCTAAGCCAAGTTGCTACACTTAGCACAAAGCTAAATAAGTCCCAAAAAGTCCAGAAAAGTTATTTCAGGAAATAAAAGCATCATTGTCAAGTATGATTAATCCACAATCATTATCTCAGTTTGAATCTTTCATGAATAAGGGACAAGTTGTTCCTCATTCAACGCCAACTACTCCTACTGACGCTCCAAATACAATAGGTCAGGAACATTCCACAACAATCATGTATCTTATCACATCATTAACCCCTTTACAGACTAGTTTTGGAAATCCTAATACAACATAGCTCATTCATGTTGATGATCTTACTCCCATCTTCCCTGAAGAGATGCCTCCCTCAAGTTTCTTTTTCAGCAAGAAACAAAAAGTTGTTGCAAAAAGAGAATCTCTCCAAAAGAATGTAGTAGCCACTAAAAGGCAAAGATTGGTGTATGATGGGAAAGACCAAGATGATCCTAAGTTTGCAAAAGAAGTTGTAGATTCACTAGGGAATTTTGCCACTGTCAACCAATGGTCAGTGGACAATTTAACCAAACAACTGCAACATAAATGTCTCTTGGTAGAGAAATTGCAGAGTGAGATACATAGTACATAACAAACTGTTAGAAATGGGATGAATCTAGACATTGAGAAAATCATGGCTAGTCATCAATATAAAATGAAGCAGTTACAGGATAATCTTGAGCTGATCTACCAAATTTCACAGACCATCAAAGGTTTGACCACTCAGCGTGAAAATTTGATTGAACAACTACAGTCCAACCTAGCCCAAACAGAGAACACGTCAATAGATATCACCGCCTTCAAAACACAAGCATCCAAAATCAATGAGGAGCTGGAAGTTGTCCAATAGGAGCTATATCAAAAGGTAGATGCCATTCAAAAATGTTATCAAGTAATAAATATTTCTCTGAAAAGTATTTATGTTAAGGAAAAAGAGGCATGTGTAGTTAGGTCTAAGTTTTAGGAATTTATCATATGGAGGCAGAAATCTATTATCCCTAGTCTTGCCCCTTTCTCACATTTTGAACAAGTAAAGGGAGAAATGGCCCTGAAAGATTGGGAAACAAATCTAGAGAAAATCAAGAGACTTTCCAAAGAAGCAAGGAGACTTGTCTAGAGGCATTATCTTCAGTAAATAAAAAACTCATTGAATTTGAAGGAAACAATATCTTAGAGTCGTTGGGACATGTTGAAATAGAAATGAACCAACAAAGCTTCAGAAAGAACAAGGAAAATATTGAGTCGACCATCCAACAGATGAACCAAATCGATTTACTCAAAATTAATGAATTGTTGGTAAATCCAAGTTTACAATATCAAATCACAGTCCAAGAAGTGAGTAGGATCCAGGAGAAGCTGCCACAAATACAAACTAAGATGTTCTCTTTTGAATTAAATGAGAATATTGAGCCTTCGAGATTTGTGGTAGCATTGATGGACATGTGCATCCAATTCAATGAAAAAAGAAAAGTGAGTGTAGCTGGGAACAAATGAAAGAACCTACACAACGTCCACTTTCTCCGCTAGTACTCTCTCTCTCTCTCTCCTGCCTCACCACCTACACTTTTGCATCCACTCATCCCACCTTATTGGACACTTTTCACCACGTCATCCTATTTTTGAATAATTACTCTTCCCCATAATCGTTATCCATCCCATAACGAGCCAACGTTGAGCTACCTATCCAATTATCACCCCCATATCTTCAATTGTAATTCTTCATCCCAGTAAACGTATTCGAAGGGATAGATGGTAACATAATCAAATGGCAAAGACAATAACCCAATGATTGTGGTGGACTTAATGGACATGTGTACCCAGTTCAAAGAACAAAAAAAAATGAGTGCATTTGTGAGAAAATGAAGGGACAAATGAAGCGCCAACACATCAAATAGAAACTCAACAATAGTTGCATGATGTTATTTCATTTGCACTACATTATATTTTTAGGTAGATATTGTGGGAAGTCCAACGGTTTCTAGTTGAGATAATTTTTGTATAAATATATAGATTTTAGATCTATTCAAGGCTACTTCTTTCCGAATGTAAAAGAGAAAACTTTTTTGAATATTAATACAAGTGCAGATAGAGATTCTAAGTTTCGTTCAATTTGAGTTATGTGTTTCCTCTGTGTTTCTATCTCTCTGAATTTCTTTATGTAATTCTTGAAGAGTGAATGATTACAATTTAGTATTACATCTACTACGATCATAATATATTAGAAGCTCATTCATTAACAACTTTTCCTATGTTATTACTGTGAGTAAAACAAGACCTGTGAGCTGTGTGAATTACTGCATTTTTATCTCCTCTCAAGGGTGCATATTCTACTTTTCTTCTACTGCAAACAAGGTGAGACTTATCTATAATTGATATTCGACTTTGTTTTGTAAACCATTTCTACATCATTTAACATTATAATTGCGACTCAGATAACAAGATACATCCTCTGTACTGTCTTATCATTAATTTCATTTAGAGATTATTTCTCAGAAAACTGAAGGTATAAAAAAGCACTAATAAAAATGATTCATTTAAAATCTTTGATTCCTAACATTATTCTTTGAGCCTTAGAATCAATCTCAGGAACAACATCTTTATGGCGACGTTGCCGGGGATGAAGAGTCGAAATCATTTTTCCCCTGGGAGAACGACAAAGTTAAATTTTGGTCTTTGATGGTGAACAAAGATTGAATACGTGAAAAGGTTCATTTTTCACCTGGCGACTCCATTGTAGGAAAAGCTGGCCTTCGGTCGAAAGAATACTAAGAAAAACCCAGACAAAAAGCATCATAGATGATTTTAGGGGCGAAATTTCGCCCATGGGCGAAATTAAGGGGCCTCTAATTTTTTATTGGACGAATTTTTTGTATTAGAGTGATTTTTTTAAACTTATTTTATTAGCCCGTAATTTATTTTAAGGTAAAAATCGTGTACAAGGTTAGCCCATGCTTTTAGGAGGGATAGAGGGAAACAAATTATATTTAGCCCCCGAAATTTGGGGGAAAAAGCTTCCATTAGCCAAATTTCGCCCCCGATTTTGTGGTATGGGCAGTAAAATCGAGATTTATGGTTTAATTTCGCCCTTGATTTTGTGATATGGGCAGTAAAATCGGGATTTATGGTTTAATTTCGCCCCCGATTTTGGTATGGGCAGTGGGCACTGGAGATTTTTGGCCCTCCCACATAGTATAAATTATATGGGATCTGAAATGCATCCCCATATTTTGTTAATCCAAGACCCCGCTCGCAGAGGAGGACCCTGCTCGCAGAGGAGGAGGAGTAGGACCACGCTCGCAGAGAAGAACTCGCAGAGGAGGCTCCGCGCTAAGGCTCGACCACAGCGGTAGTCTTTTTTCTGTATCTTATTATCATATCTTGTTTCTGTTTTTCATTTTCTCTCCTCCGTGATTGAAATAGGATAAGGTACCCTTTACAAGTTTACATTCACATTTCGTGGTTACGCCTAGATT
>JASDQU010104070.1:66708-114779 GCA_032191745.1 Picea mariana
TAATTAAATTAATTAAAAAGATAATTAATTGTGCATGAGGACTTGTGTCATTGTTGAGTTTTCTATAAAACAAATGTGATAGAAGGGAAATGGATCTCTCTTTTAATTGGTAATGATACGTTGTCAAACATTTGGGACTATGTTTTACTTGTGATAGCTGGGATACCAAGCTTGAAGAAAGAGCGAAAGTTCTTCCTTGCGAGGCAAGCCTTGGAGTTATAGTTTGTTGGTTTCTTGTGTGAGGCCCCTTTGCGGCTCGGGGGTATAAAGGGAAAGAAGAGTACCCATAGCATTGGTTGGGAGGTACTGGTGAAGTTTCGGTGATTAGCAAGCTAGATATTGTAGTATGATCAATTGTATATTTAAATGATTTAATCAGTTTCCGAATTTAATTTGATTTTCTTGAAGCAAGTTTCATTTATTTCTACCAACTATATGATAGATCTGATCCTCAGACGATTTGTTATCGTTGAATTTTATTACAATTACGAATGGGAATTCGAACCACTTTGTAAATCCTATTGTTAGTTTAAGAAATATTCATATGATATTTTTAATCAATAGTTTAAATGTTGATTTGAAATTTAGAATTTATTTGATTGGGTATCATGTTATAATTTATGGAATTAGAAATTTTCAATGGTCATCGTGAGATTAAAACCTTCGAAAAGTTAAATCGTTGAAGTATTGGAATCCTTAAAATGAAATTCAAAGTTTAATTTTGATTGGAACATATACTAGCACAGCCGCTAACTCGCGGCTGGTGAACGCCGAAAGCGGCAAAAACGTAAGCATGCACAAACGACCGGCGACCGCTGGTGATGCCAGCACAGAAACGCGGTCACCAAATGTCAGCCCGTAGAAACATGAAACACTTTAATACTTGTGCGAATATATTAATATTTTTTAATTAGGTGGACTTGGCAATAAGTTAGTGAACACAGTAATTTTTAAACACGATTAGGTAAATGTAAAAAAGTAAACATATAAACGAATGTCTTTATAACAGCTCAGAACTTAATGGATGAAATCAGAGCCATTCATTTAGTGTGACGACTAAGAATATTCTAGGCATATTTAATCTCGTCCATAAAAAACGTATTAAGAACTAAAAACCTATTAAATGTGCCCATTGTCAATAGGTGTACGCCTTTCGGCGTAATTAAAATTTTGGGAATACTATGTTGTGTCGCAACAGACTGTGACTAATTTTTCTTTCAATTTTGACATGCTCATAAGGCGCAAACCCGTTGTACTTTAGGAAATTTAATTTATGTGTGGATATTGTGTATTCGGTTGTAAGTGGGAGTTTTTAAATAATCGTGCGATCTCTGTATATTTAACATAAGTTCTTGTCAATAATATGTTGGATTATTGAAGGCCATTGCACCAGGAGTTTTAAGTTTTCATTGTCATTGCAAATGGAATTTCAATTCTAGTTGAGTTGTATGGTCATTGAAGTTAGGATACAATTATGGATTGTTAATTACTTCTTAATTTAATTGATGTGGATCTTCTGTGAAATTGTGATTCTCTAATGGCTTCTGAAAACCATTAGCTTTGATCCACCAATAATTTAAATTGTTTTATTTATGTTGTCAATGAAAAATGAATTTACAGTTTCGATTTTAAAAAAAAATGGGTTCGCTGCAACTAAACAATGATCCGAAATTTTAGGAGTGGATTTCATTGTGTATTTTAATTCCTGATTGTGAATTATTATGACTGTTGATTGTATAATTCATTTCTCATAATTAAATTTAATTTCCTCTACTATGTAATTCTTTCATTCAAGTTTAATAAAACCATTCATTCCCTTACTTGTGTGAGTATTTGATTATAATTAACAAGAGTTTTTCTATATAAGACCCAGATCCACTATAGATATTGTTGGCTTATCGATTATTGTAACGTTTAGATAACCTCCAGATGGTTGTAGAGGAACCTAAACTCCATCTATTATTCTGGTGCGAAGCGATATCGTTGATATCGTTTACTTTTGTCTTTGTACTGTGTTTGTTTGGTCAGTCCTTAATTGTATCTTTGTAACATTGTTAGTCTTTTCACTAGACTTGAGTGATTACTTCCAAGTGCACAAGTTAGGAATGGTATTTTGAATTACCATTTGTCAAGCTCCCCTTACCTTCGGGTCTCAATTACCTTATCCCAATCTCTATGTCAAACTCTCCTTTCCATCTAGGGAAGAATCGTTGGATGTCGTTGAGTAGTTGAGAAGCATTGTTAGAAAGCGAGCTTGGAAGCTTACACTTGTTTTTCTAATTTGAAACGCCATTTGTCAACTCATTGTTAGATGTTGATATTCTCACCTATCATAGGTTAACAATAGCTTGTACTATATCAATCTTGAACTAGAATAATATTCTATAAATCCTAAAGTTGTAATATAAATCCTTTGTGAAGATCTTTAATTTCTGATTAATTGATTATTAATTCTTTCCTAGTGGTAAATCCTTTACTTAGTTCCAAAGACTCATTTTACTAGAATGCTAGTTGAATGAGGTTTGAGCTTGAAATTAAAGTTAATTGGCATGATGTACCTTTCAATTAATTTTTAATGATAGGATTGATTATTCGAATTTACTATAAGTCATACATGCAAACTCTAGTGGTACTCTGGTTGGATAGTGAATAAATTGTCATTTTATTCATATTCGTTAATGGAAGAAAATTGTTAAATAATGAATATAAATTATATGGTATCTTAAGTAGTAGATTATTTTATCTAGACAATGAATAATATTGGATTTGTAATCTTATAGGGTTGGTATTTTTGTTTAGGTAGTGCTTATTAATTATATGATGGTATAACAGTGAATATTAATTATTAATGGTGGATATTCATTATTTGATTTTATATTGTGAATATTAATTCTTAATCGTGAACATTAATTATTAATTGTAGGATATTAATTAGATGATGTTATTCATGACAAGAAGGCATATTATCTAGATGATGAAATATTTTGTTGCTTGAATGTTAAAGGAAGGAACTTTGTCTAAAATAATGAGTACTTGAAGGTTTAATTTGCGTTATGATAAAAATCTTACTGTCACTTTAGTCTTGAGTCTAGATTTGATTTGGTTATGGGAATATATGTCTCCATGCTCTTCATAACAGTCGCCATTGTTGAGACCTTAAATGGTCAAAATCAATTGGATGAATCTTGGACTTGAGCGTTGATTATGTGTCTTGGAGGTCCTAACCTTGCAGTGTAGGTTGGGCGGATAGACATATTTTTTACAGTGATGTGATGCAATAGATATATTAATGTCATTGATGTTTTGATTGATTTTTTTCTTTGTAATGATGTAGATGATAATAGAGTGTGCAAATACTGATGTATGTTATTGTTGTGTATCACTCATTCTAACTATTGTTGTTTCAAAAAAAAAATTACCACTAGTGTACTCACTTACATTGATATCATAACAAAGGGGTCATTGCAATGTGCCTGCCCTGGATATGACATACCTTCAACTCCTTTTTTATATTAGCGTATGAATTTGGCTGAGTGTTATATATTTAACATAAAAGTAGAGATGAATGAACTTACTACCATACTCATCCAGTTTTGGAACACCATTCATTTGTACAGGATCCATCTTTGGATTCCATGAGAGATACACTTTAATTTATAAGTACGATGTGATTTATTTATATGGAAACCTTCAGTTTATTAACACAAAATTAAATTTTATCTAATTTGTCTATGGTAGAATTAGTCTCGTTCAATTAGATGGAAGTGCTTAAGGAATATTACCTATAACCTATATCACCACTAATTAATATAACAGTAAGTGGTTAGTGGAAAATGGTTGGCACTAAAATTTTGTATTTTATTAGAGGAGTGGGGAACTAAGTGTCTAAGGTTCCGAACTTCCTCAAGCCACCTTGACCCTCATTCCATTTTTGGAAATTCAATCATGCAAAAGTTAGGGGAAACTCAACATTCAAGCAAGGATTAAAGGATATTATTGGGAATTTTAGAAGGCTTAGAAAATTTGTAGTTGAAGGATGGGGTTTCTATAAAGCCCTTGGGGCCATATTTTGTTTTCGTATCAATATCTAGAACAAATAGCAAAGTTAAGCTTCAGGATAATTTTAAGCAAAACAGAACCATCAAAGGGGTGCTATGGTCTTAATAATGGATCTTTTTCTTGTAAACATGTAAGTTGTACAAAGTTCAATATCTCTTAATTATCTCTTCATGAATATGGGTAACACATTTGTGAGAATCGGGTCTCCAAAATTCCTAGCAGCATTTTTTCGGCTAAAAAAAGTTTCGGCCGAAAGTTCACATGTCAAATCAAACGATGCTCTGATGACATCCTCAAAAATCATGTACAATATGTTTCAGATGAATTTTTTCCTACAGTAAGCATATTTCGGTCGAAAGGTTAATTTTCAACGGATTCCGTTAAAAAATAATTTTCGTCCGAAAGAAAATTTCGGTTGGAAACCTACAAATGGGACTGTTCATAGGAAACTATGAATTCTCTCCAACTTACTTGAACTTTGGAGGTAGCAGAATCATGCAAATACTTGTAATTTAGTTGTGGAATTGATACCAACATTTGTAAAATTGAATCTATTTTCATTGGATATATATTTTTTTCATTTTCATTGTTTTTATCTAATTTTGTTTAATTTTATAAAAACAATCACTACATAATATTTTTAGCTGACATTATGATTCAGTGAAATGAAAAATCCATATCTTTAAAAATATACAGTAGAAAATTATGGAAATTTATATTCAAAATCTTTAAATTGTTCTCTTTAAAAGGGTATTTATATATTTTAATTTTAAGTAAAAATTAAGATAGATACATGGTGGGGGAAGACATGTTATTAATGTAACTTCCTGCTCTTGCACACACTAAGTGAACTTATTCTTTGAGGACACTTTCTTGCAAGTGATCCTAATTATTATACTATTCATCGTTTGATTATGATTGTGAGATATTATGGATGTGATGATATGTTATTTTTTTATATTTACAAAGATATGTTCTATTGATTGGGTTCTCCTGACTGTGCAGAACTTTGGACATTGAGGATGTAGAGGCATCGATGAAACCCCTTGGACTCTGGATCAAGTCAAGGAGTGGACTATTGAGGTTTGAATGTTATTGATATGACATATGTGCATATGATTAGATGTTATGGTGATTGATTATTATTGCTGATATGATTCGTTGATGGATGCAGGGTGGCGATAGCTTGCCGACCAGACTCACATGTGGAGTAGAGGGGTCACGCAGGACAAACAGAGAATTTGAGGGAGATATTTGGGAACAACCATGCCACAACCTACTAGCACTCCCATCATGGCTCGAACTGCAGGTTAACAATTACCTAGTTCGAGAAGACCCCCGATGTTGTGAGGGCAGACTGTGATAGTCGCTCACGATGATTCTTAGGGCCATGCAATAAGGCATAGACCTTATTTCTTAGAGGCCCTTAGTATCGCACAAGACCATCTGGTGGAGTATTGACTCCAGGGGTTTGACGTCTACCAAAGTCAATCAAGAGGCAAGTAGCACCCATGGAGCATGTAGTGCGTTCTGAAGGGAATGTTGTGCAAGGAAAATGAAAAGAGGCGAGTGGCACCCTTGGATCACATAGTGCATCTTGAAGGGAACATCGCATAAGGAAAACGGAAAGAGGTGAGTGGCACCCTTGGAGCACGTAGTTCATCTTGAAGGGAACATCACGCAAGGAAAATGGAAACATGTGAGTGGAACCCTTGGAGCATGTAGTGCGTCCTGAAGGGCATGTCATGATTTTAACTGGTAAGTGAATAAACCTAGTCATCCTTAAAATGAATGATGTGATAAGTAAGGTTTAAAAAAAAAATTCTCAAATCAAAATGTCGCCCAGCCTAGTGAAATTAAAACCTAGGTCTAAGTAGAACGTGTGGTAAAAAAGATAATAATAAATAAACATGTAACAAGAAGGGGGGTAAGAAATTCAAACTTATTTATTAAAGTCAAAATTATAATGGAGGAATAAATGGTTATCGACAGTCTAAAGATAAAAAAAACCCTAGAGAGGCAGTGTTCTGAACCAGGGCCGGCGGCCACCAGGGCCGAACCGTTATTCACAGCTTGTCTGGTCTCTTTTTGCAACTGTCGAAGGGGAAGAAACCAGTGGAGGGTGCGGCACTTGGCCACATTTGCAAAGGGAGTGCCGGCGCTGGACAACAGGTCGAGGGGCACGCTGTGCTTTTTAAAAATCACAGGTTTTTAAAGGGAGCGTCGAGAGCAAGCCAACGCTCTCCTTACTGACCAAAGGGAGCGCCAACCCTGTTCTGGACTTACGCGCTGCTCATTCTTTTGGTTCATCACACGGGTATATCCCTCAAAGCAGCACCAACAAATGTAGTATAAAGAATCGCGCCCCTGTGTCCTCTGCGCCCTCCCGTCCATCCTCCAGACCATGGCTGCCTCTGGGTAGTCCGATCCACCTCCGAAGGTTCTAGATTTCAGAACCATGATCGCTGCTGGCCCCAAAAACCCTCCATCTGTGGCTCAACAGAAGTTTGTAAAGAAACTGGACACAATCCCTTCGGTCACCCTCCCGGAAGAAGAAACCTGCAAAGCGACCTTGAATCTAGCTGAGAGGGGCCTCATAGGACAGTTCACAGGCCTCTGGCCCTCACCCAAAATGGTGGAAGAGTGGACTCAACGGAACTGGAAGCCATTGATCAAAGAAGGAATCAAAATTTTTTTTCGTAGGTAAGGGTTTCTTTGTGTTTGTTTTTGAAAATCCGAAGGACAGAGGAGTAATCTTCAGGAATGGGCCATATTTTATGGGACCCCAGGGCCTTTACCTAAACAAATGGATGCCAGATTTTGATCCTACCCAAGATGTTCCTTCTGCTGTCCCAGTTTGGGTCAGGCTTCCTCATTTACCTCTCCACTGTTGGAATCAAAAATCCCTCCAGATTATTGGCAATGCATTGGGAAAATACATAGACCAAGCAGCATGAAAGGATCAGTATTATTGTGCTCGTATTTGCGTAGAAGTGGATCTAGAAGAGGGGTTACCGGAAGCAATCAAGCTCAATGTAGCAGGGTGGACGCATGTTCAAGAGTTGGACTACGAGAAACTACCTTTTAAATGTAGACATTTCCATGGGCATGGACACTTTGCAAAGCATTGCAAGAAGAAGGCTGAGGAACAAGTAGACAAACAAAATGGGGAACAATGGACCCTAGTCCAGAAAAATGCAAACACAAAAAAAGACACAGGTAAAGGCAAGATGGCCGGACGACCTAGCAGCTCCAAAGCAGTCCAAGAAGTGGAAGAAAATCCAAACAAGACAGAAAGTGCGTAAAACAATCAAATAAACTCAACCCAAGAGAATATGGAACAGGCAGATGCACCACCTGCAAACAAAGAGGGAAGGTAGCCATAACAGACTGAAGCCAATCAAGGCAGCCCCTCCAATCCCTCGTACGCAGAAATTGCAAGGAAAAAACCAGTGGAAAGCTCAGGTTCTTCGGAGGACGAAACATATGAGCAACCCTCGAAAAAAGCAAGAAGGAAATCCCGCAAAGAAAAGAGGGAGGAGGAGGCGGAAAGACTCAAAACACAAGGAATCCAGTCAATAATAGAAATGTCTATTGGGTGAAATATCAGACCAAGGCCTTCCAAGGGATGCCTCAACCTCCCCCCCTTCAGTAAATAATGAATCTCGTCTCTTGGAATTGTAGAGGACTAGGGAATCCCTCCAAAATCAAAGCAGTAAAGGACCTTTTGAAAGCAGACCCCTCAGATATTATCATGCTCCAAGAGACCAAAATAGAAGGGCAAGCCCTTGTAGAGATCAACAGTTCAAAGTGGAATAAAAGATCAGGCAAAGCAGTCAACTCAAGGGGAACCTCTGGAGGTCTAGAAACTCTTTGGTCTGAAGACCTATTCCATTTAAATAAGCATCATGAAACCCATCACTGGATATTTACAGAATTGAAGCACAAATCAAGTAAGTTGTTCATCTCTCTCTTCAATCTTTATGTTCCTATTTCCTACTCTGAAAAATGAGAATGTTGGAATTCTCTCTTTGTCTTTTTAGAGGAGACTTCTCCTAGAAATATCATTATAGCCGGGGACCTAAATATTGTAATGAAAGCTAAAGAAAAGAGGGGGGGGAACCAACACTAGAGATCCCTTGCTGGCCAAGGTGGAAGATATCACACAGACATGGGATCTTTTAGACTTCAGCCCAGTTCGAGGCATTTATACTTGGTCCAATAATAGAGTGGGACAGGAACACATTTCTGCTCGGTTAGATCGATTCCTGGTACAAAGCTCCATAATGATGAACAAAAAGATCATCATCACCAAAATCCTGCCTAAACTCACCTCAAATCATAAGCCAATACAACTTCTTCTGGAAGAGGAAGAAGACCTGGGCCCTATTCCTTTCCGTTTCAGCCCTCAATGGATTGAGAGAGATAGTTTTATAGAGATAGTGAAAATAGCTTGGGCCAGATCCTTTTCTGGATCCCCAAGTTATGTGTGGGAGCAAAAGTTGAAAGCTACAAAACAAGACCTGAAGGAATGGATAAAAAAACCAACCCCTACTCCCACCGAAAAAAGAAGAGAGGCAGTGCAGTCACTGCAGACCTTGCAAACAGAAATGGAAAGCAAAGACATCACTGCAGAGTTGCTGGAAAAAGAAATAAAAGAGCAACGATCCACATATCAATCTTTTCGAAAGGAAGAAGAATACTGGAGACTCAAATCCAGAAGTCTCTGGTTGAAGTCTAGGGATAGGAACACCTCCTTCTTCCACCGGAAATATAGAGCAAGACTGTCCAGGAATCACATAGAAGAAATCAAAACAGTGGAGGGCCAAGTTTGCAAAGGCTTCAATCAAGTCAAAGCTGCCGCAAAAACCCACTTCAGGAATTTATACAGAGAAGGTACTCAAAGCAACGAAGAGGAGAATGTTGATTTCCTCTCCAACATCCCTTCCCTCATCAGCCCGGAAGATAACGAAATCCTCTGTAGACCAACAACAGAGGAAGAAATCATTAATGTTATCTGGTCCATGGATGCAGACAAGGCACCAGGGCCTGATGGATTTACAATCCATTTCTACAAAACTTGCTATCATATTATCGAGGATGATCTCCAGAAAATGATAAGTGGGTTTATGAAAAAATACAAGGTAGGGGGAGGAACTAACTCCACTTACCTGTCTTTAATCCCCAAAGACTCCAGCCACGACTCATTTGCAAGTTTCAGGCCCATATCACTGTGT
This sequence comes from Picea mariana, assembly GCA_032191745.1. Classification (NCBI taxonomy): domain Eukaryota; kingdom Viridiplantae; phylum Streptophyta; class Pinopsida; order Pinales; family Pinaceae; genus Picea; species Picea mariana. The sequence goes on from JASDQU010104070.1 coordinate 76,005, forward strand.
AATGCCTCCTATAAGATTCTAGCAAAACTCTTAGCAAATAGGATCAAGCCAATGCTAAAAAGATTGATCTCCAGCCCTCAAGGTGGATTTGTGGAAGGTAGGCACATTCTGCACAATGTAATCCAAGTCCAGGAGAAAATACATACAAGTAAACAACAAAAAGAGAAAGGAATGTTGATAAAATTAGACATGGCGAATGCGTTTGACAGAGTCAATCGCTCATTCCTCTACAAAGTTCTTCTCACCTTTGGCTTCTCACCTCATTTTTTTCAGCTAATTAAAGCCTACATTGACAGTTCATGGATTGCCCCACTAGCCAATGGATGCCCAACCAATTTTTTCCAAGCTCAGAGAGGAATCGGGCAGGGTTGCCCTCTCTCCCCTTTCCTGTACATCTTAATGGTTGATTCGCTTAGTCGAAAACTCACTGCTGAAAGATTAGTTGGTAACATTTCGGGTCTCAAACCATCCTCTGGAGCAGAACCTCTGAATCATGCGCTCTTCGCCGATGATTCCCTCCTCCTTGGGGGAGCCTCCATCAGAATTGCCAAAGCTTTTGACACAGTCCTCAGAAATTATTGCAGAGTTTCGGGAGCCTTAGTGAACGAGAGTAAAAACGAAGTCTTCAGCTGGAATATAAGTCAGCACGAACTCACAGGCATCACCACTCTCCTCGGGTTCAAAGGACAAACAAAATGGGACAGGTTTAAGTATCTCGGCCTTCCCATAATCTCAGGCGTTAAAAAAAGATCGCTTTGGAGTGACGTCATCTCCAAAATCAAATCAAAAATTTCAGTGTGGGGAGGCTACTGGTTGACTAAGGGAGGCAAAGCAATCTTAATTAAATCCTTGTTGTCCGCGCTTCCAATCTTCCAGGCAACATTTCTTCTAGCACCAAAAAATGTGATGGAGCAAATCTCCAAACTCCTTAGAGATTTCATGTGGCAGGGAGGGAAGGGAAATGAAAAGAAAATGCATTTGGTGTGCTGGGACGCAGTTAAAAAACCCATGGCAGAGGGTGGGCTTCAAATCAGAGACCCTGCACTTGTAAACTTAGCGTTGGGAGGGAAGATTTTGTGGAAACTGATCCATGAGCCCACGCACCCGGTCAGTGACACCCTGCATGCAAAATACAGGCCCAACAAAACTCTCAGCAACCTCCCAAATGAGATCACAGTCAGCTGTACACATGTGTGGAAATTGTGTTGCAAAAGCAACAAATTCTTTAAAAATTTGCTCTACAGATCGCCTGGCAATGGAAAACGCACGCATTTGTGGCTTGACCATATCATGGGAAGGGAACCTTTGGCCGAAAACGTGGATATAACAGATCTCAGAGACTGGTTGCAGAGAGTAGGAGTCAATAGCTTATATGACCTCTCGAAGTGGGACGAGCATGGAGACTGGGCAGGATGGGATTTCCATGGAGTCCCAGCCCAATTATCAATGCAACTATCCACTTTTGAAGATTTTCTGGAGGACGCTACCCCTGTCAACAGAACTATGAAAGATAGTTGGGGTTGGGGCCAAACAGGCATATACACCACGGCAGAAGGATATAGAAACTTGCAAGCTTCAAGAAATAGCAGTCAAACTACGGCATTCTAGAAAAGCATTTGGGAACTGCTAGTCGTACCAAAAGTGAACTTCTTCTTCTGGACCCTGGTGCACAATAAACTTCTAATGGGAGATAACCTGGAGAAAAGGAACATAGCAGGGCCTCATAGATGTATGTTATGCAACAATAACTCCGAAACAGCCCAGCACTTATTCATGGAATGCAGCTTTGCTAAAGAGGTCTAAGGACTCATCCTACAGGACCTTCAAATATCACTTCAGCCTTAGAACTCTGTGGAAGAGCTCTTTGCCTCTTGGAGTCTCAGCTATCCCCAATGAATCCCCCCAAAATCCTTTTGGAGAAAAATATGGACAGTGATTCCCAAGTATGTATGTTGGCAGCTTTGGTTGGCACGCATTCATCTGATTTTCAAAGAGATGCGGCACTCCCCGATGCAAGTAGCTACAAAAGATAAATCCTTCCTCCTGGAAGCAGCCTAATTACAGTATTTTAAAGAGGATTCTTCGTTATTTCCCGAGGAAAAGAGGTGGCTAGGCCCTCTTATCCCTTATCTAGGTAAGCTTCCACTATCCCCCCATTCTGTCACACCGGATTGGTGCATAAGAGATGAAGACGACACTTTCCAGTCTTGGTGGCGGTCTCAAAATTTATCCACAATTTTCTTTGATGGGCATCCAAAGGGAATCCCGGTGTCGCTGGTGCTGGGGGGGTCATCTACTCCCCGGAGGGGTCTACAAAAGACTATTTCTACTGGGGTTTAGGTCAGAAAACCAACAATCAAGCTGAGATGCTAGGGCTCATTAAAGCTTGCCACATTGCCAGAGAAAAAGGAATCAAAGACCTTCAAGTATTCAGAGACTCAGAGATAATAATAAAAAACTTAAACAAGGAGACACGATTCAGCAACGCCAGCCTAAACAAAACCTTGGACAGATTGAAGAGAGTTCTTCAAGACTTCAACACGTGCAAGTTTTATCACATTCTTAGAAAGTCAAACTTTGAAGATGACCAGATGGTAAACAAAGGCAGCACACTCATGAAAGGACTACCAATTGTAAACAATGAAAGATTTGTTCAGACTCCCTGAGAAGGCTGAAAAACAAAAGCAACAACAGTTAGTAAATTTTATTGTATTAGGGGTCGCTTCGGCTAAGACCCATTTTCTATTCAGATAAATAAATCTCATACCCATTACAGTTAAAAAAAAAAAAATTATAATGGAGGATTAAATTTTTAAAAAGGGGTAATGGTTGTTTTCTTTTATCTACACTTGTTGTATTAATTATTAATTAAAAAGGAAAAAGGGTAAATGGTTGTTTTATCTACACTTGCTAAATTAATTTTAATTAAAAAGGAAAAAGAGTAAATGGTTGCTTTATATACACTTTCTAAATTGATTTTTACTTAAAAAGGAAGAAGTGGGAAACTTAAAAGAAATAGGAAACTTAAAGAAAAGGGGAAACTTAAAGAAAACGTTGAATGTCTAACTTAGTAAGGAATATTGCCCTTGGAACCTTCTAATTATGAACTCAACTAGAAATTAAGTAAGGCGTAAGTCATTTCATAAGTGTAAGGGAATTTTGGGACACCGAGGAGCGTTTTTAGGAATGCTCTTAGGTGGATGAGGGAAATATGAATATTTAATTAATTAATAAAATTGATTTTCTGGTGCAACTAGGGGGATCGGGTGACATGTGTATGGGGGATATTTTTCGAAATTAATTAAATGAAAAAGGAATTTAATGATAATTTGGGAAACCAATTACTTGAAAACTCTATAAAAAGGATGGAGAAAGGGAGTAGGGAGGGATATTTTTTCATAAAGTTACGCTGCTGAAATTTTATCTTGACTGAACTTTCGCTTGTGGGAGTTGGGATACCCAGCTTGGGTAATGAGTGGTAGCTCGAACTTGTGAGGCGAACTGGGTTCTAGAATTCTCTCATATTGTGTGCGTGGACCATTTGCAGCTCAGTGGGCTCAATGGGAAGAAGAGTACCCCTAGTGTTGTTTGGGAGGTACAAGCAATGTCACATCAGTCGGTAAGTGGGAGTTGGATAGAGCGCATGTGGGATAGCAACTTCGTAGCATTCACGTTGACTAAGGTATGGCTATTAAAGTTGTTAATTGCAATGAAATATAATTTACACATGTTATTTTTTTGTTCTTGGTTGAAGATTTCATTTCCATGAGTTTTCTTGCACCTGCTTTCCTGTGGTATTTGTAATCCCCTTTCTCGTTGTATTCTGAATTGATTTCCAATGGCGAACCCAACCTCTGATTGCAATGACTTATCTGCATTTGTTTTTATTGATTAATACGAAGAATTTATTTTTTTGTATCTTCTTTTCCTTATCCCTTAAGTTATTAGTCTATGCATGAGCAGTCGGCTAGGAGCCGAATCGACGGTCATCACTACAGTGTTTAAAGACTTATAGATTCAAAATCCCTTCTTTCCTGTGCATGGATAATAATTGAAGGATAAATTTCGCCCAATCATCTATCCCTTACTCATATATTCATTTTTATCTTATGATAAATCTCTAATCCTTTCACCTTCTTGTGAATGAGTATCTTTGCGTTTTTTATTGATTCATTCTTGAATGATTAATCCTTGCGTTTTCTTATGAATGATTAAATCTATGATTGAATGACTAATCCTGAAATATTTAAACTCTGCGTTTGAATGTTTAATCCTTTATACGATTGGCTTATGTTGGCATAGGGGCAGACATGGGGTTCAACGCTTCAACAACGCACCAACAAAACCCTAACTATCGGCCCTTTCGGCAACACCTACGAAGTAGATGAAGTCTCACCTCAGGTAGAGGCAAGGGTGGTTGTAGGACTCCATCGTCTGCAACCTTAGCTAGTATATAGATTTGTGATTACAATACTCTAACAAAGAACTTAGTAGTTAACATTCAGTAGTATTCAACCAGTATCTACTTCGCAGATAAAACCCTAATTACAGAGCAACACGGTATTCAACCAAATCTAACATATTAAATCACTTAGCATAAGGAAACATATCATATCTAGCAAATTATTGACATCATTAGGCACTAAGCTATCCTATTCATATAAGAATACATTATTGCACTAAGCATTAATCACATAAACAATATAACAACTATAATGCACAAAGAAAACATAACACAAGATATATGTGGTTCACCCCAGTGTGGGGCTATGTCCACCAACTCTTCGTCTTCTTTATTATCTTCTGCCAATCTCCTTACATGCACTAAACCTCATAACCCACTCCACATAAGATAGGAGATCTACGCACACCTTGGCAGATCCTCCTTACTCGATCTAGGTTAAAGCACAAAGCCTTCCTACAGTCTGCACATAAGATTCTTACAATTACTTGCACTTAGCTCTACAAGTTCTCAATATGACATGCACAAAGCATCATAACCATTCACACTTAGCTCACATTAAACTTCGCTTTCCCCCTTTTTTTCTTCTCCCCTTTCTTACATTGCCTATATTTCTACTTATACATTAAAAAATGGGCCTAAACATGAGTAAACCCATAGGCCAACATCCCCATACCTGTTACATAAACCCTAATCCCAAAAATTCCCTAAAAAGAGGTCGATATCCTACGATATTTGCTTTGACTTGTGCTCCTCCTTCGACCAGCCTATTGAAGTCTCAAAATAGGTCAAACCTGACCAAGGTTCTCCAAAACTTGGTTAAGGGCCAATAGGCCCCCAACACTCACCTCTGACTTGTCCCGAGTCACTCTAGTCTGGGTAAATTTGCCTCAAAATCCTCGAGCTTGGCTCGAGTTGCTTCGATTTGCTTCTGCGCCAAGGCCTCCTGCTTGGCGAACTCTTTAATAACTTCCTCATTCATAGGTCCCTCTAAGCGTTGTTCTACCGATGTGATTACTTGTTCCATCTCTGCTCCTCGACCTTCAATCTCCTAAAAAAGTAGGCAAGATGCATCTTGGACTAACTGGAGCTTTTGAGTTACTTCCATGACTCTGCTTTGTATGGCATGGACCTATTGTTGAGCCATGAACTGTTCTTGGGGTCTTTTCATCCTCTCAAATGCTAACAGGAGTTTCAGTTGCGCTTGTACTGTTGTTGATTTCTTATTTACTTTCTGGAGCTGTGACTCCAGTGTCTTCAGTTCAAGGTCCTCGGTAAGGTGCTCATAAGTCTGCGCACTATGACTTCTTAGCTATTTACATTCCACAACTAATGATTTGATCCTTTCAACTATGCTCCTGGTGGTTGCTTCCCTCTAGTCTCGCACTTCCTGCAGAGTGCTTAGCACTGTTTATAGCTCTAGTTCTGCGACTCTTTGTTGAAGCTATTGAATGGCTTCAACAAGATTTGCCACTTGATTCTCCACTTGGTCCTCCTTTTTTTTCTCTAAGCAGAGCGAAGTTATCTACAAAATGCTTCTTTCACTCCAACCTACTCCGTTGAGCAGCTGTTCTTCCTCCTGTTGGATCTATGCTCTATCCTGTTCGAACTTGGTTTGGAGGTCATCCTTCTCCTACTACGCAATTTGTCGTTGCTCTATGACTTCCTCTTGTCCTTGATTCAAGGCCACTGTGACCTATTCTTTTTCTTCTTTCATGCGACAAAGGTGAGCTTCGGTCACATAAACTATTCTATGGAGTTGGGCAGGCTCACCTCCCAACTCTATTTCATCTGACGGCGGGGGCACAGTGGACACTGTGCAGCTGGAGTGAAGGTCTTGTTGTACACCTCTTAGCTTTGTCTCAATTATATCATACATGGCTTCTTGTTTTTCTTTAGTTCTCTGCAAAATATCTTCAGAGGCATCTGATGCATTTGCGATAATGAAGTCGAAGTCATCGACCATGAGCACAGTCTACAGCTTTGACTTACTTATTTTGGACTTCTTCCACGATGTAGATTTCATGGGGGGAACATTTATTTTCTTGGATGTCTCTGCCTCTTCAAGGGGGTTCTTAGGTGGTGTTACTTTGCCCTTCTTATTCTTATCTTCTTCCCCTTCTTTCTCTTCTTTTTCCACTTCGTCATCACCTCCTCCACTAGGTGAGTCGAATGCAGTATCTTCTGATGTGCTGTGTATTTCTTATACATCCTCCTTATTTTTCTTTCTGCTATTGCTAGGTGCATCATACTCTTCACGAGTAACCACTGGACTTCCAATGAGGTTGGGGTCGGAGAGTTCTTCCTGGTCGACTAGTATAAGGAACTCTGTAGGCCATTCCTTAGTGATTTCTTCTAGGTCCTCCTCTGGTAGCTTGTAGTAGGACTGAAGCTCTTTTTTACTTTAATCTGCACGCACAGTGATATAAATAAAGTGGCTATCTATACGGAACTTCATAAGGGGCCCTAACTGTTCAATAGCATCGATCGAATGGCCACAATGCCTCCAACAGTCATATTGCTCTGCCATGGTGAAGTGCCATTCTGTGTTGTACTCATATTCTGGCAAAATTCAAATTCTAGAAACCTTCCTTCTGCGAATTTGTTTTTGGAGCTTCTTATAATTTTTCTAACTTTGCTTTCTTCTTGCTGAGATTTCTGGCCTTCTTTCATGTAATCTGAGTTTTTGAGTTCCTCTTACCATTTTGATTCTTATATTCTCTTGGCATACTAACTTTGTACTGTTGATAGTCTTTCATAGTGTTTGAGTGTAATACTTCTTCTCTTTCTGGGGTACATTCTCTACTCTCTTGTACAGATAGATTCTTCAAGTCTGTCTGTGTTCTTTCAGCTTCAACAGTCATATCCCTGGTCTTTATCAGCTTCGACTGGTTCTCTTTGTGTAGATCTCGGTNTCTTTCTCTTCCAGTAAGTGTGCTATTCTCCTAGCCATGAAATCTCTTAGTTCTTGCTTTTTCTGTTCTAGATCCTCCTCTTCTTGTTTCCTTCGTATCTAATCTTTCTCAATCCAAGTTTTTCCTAATAGCATAGAAAATGGGGCGTTGTTCTCAACAAACTTAATGATCTTAAATTATTCTTTTGTCGAAGTTCCATGAGCACTCGTAAATGTCTAGGTAAGTATTCTACATAGGGTTATCATATTTCCTCTAAATAATCCTATTCCTCCTAATGAAGGAATCATAGCAGGTTTCCCCAAAATTTCCCAAGTTCTTTGTGTCATGATATTCACATGTGTTTCCTCATCATGAACATAGTCTATGTCAAAGTCTCCTATTCTTTATTTTATGCATTCTTTCTCTTTTAAGATCTCTGATAGATTGGTATCTTTGTGATTGTTCAGGGTTTCTTTCATCTTTAGTAATACAGTCTCTGATTCTTTCTAGGATTATGCCATAATCTTAGTCTCTTGGCCTTTCTCGGGGTTTTTTTGTTTCATATTCATTCTTTCAATCTTAGCAATCATTCTATGGCAATCCAAAACTTCATGATCCATAGTCTTACATCAAAGACAACTAGGTCTTCTACCAGGGAATTCCTTAGAAAGATGTCCTGGTCTTTTGCAACTGTAACAAAGGGTTAATCCTCTCTTTCTCTTAAATGATCCCCAACTTTTCCTGTACTGCGCACTAGGGTCATAGTAACTAACCTACAAAAAATTCTTTCTAGGATCCTGCATCCATTTGTCAGTCCAAACATTCTTTCTATGCATAGGAATAACATATCTCTCACTATTTCTATCAGATCTACACATATCAAACCTTCTTTCTTCTCGTTGTGCCCCAGTTTTCAGGCTAAGAAAATTTTTATCAAACATACCTAGATCCATACTTTCGAAACAAAATTTTTCACTTATCTTACCTTTCTCAGAGCACAAAGCTTCACGATATTACCTCTTTTCTTCAGATCAGACTTCTCTTCTTAGCATAGAGCTTCGCAGGTTAAGTAGAATATTGCACACTAAAGCAACAAATCTACACACAGAGCTTTCTTTTCTGTAGTTCCCTGCAACAAAACCATTTGTTGGCACAGGGGAAGACCCAGGGTTCAATGCACCAACAAAACTCTAACTATCGGCCCTTTCAGCGACACCTGCGAAGCAGATGAAGTCTCACCTGAGGTAGAGGGGGGGTGGTTGCATGAATCTAGTGTCTGCAACCTTAGTTGGGACATAGATCTATGATTACAATACTCTAACAAAGCAATTATCAGTTAACATTTAGTAGTATTCAACCAGTATCTACTTCGTAGATAAAACCCTAATTACAGAGCAATCCAGTATTCAACCAGATCTAATATACTGAAGCACTTAGCATAAGGAAATAAATCAAATCTAGCATCTTATTCACATCATTAGCCACTAAGATATCATATTCATCTAAGCATGTGTTATTTTACTAAGAATTAATCACATAAAAAATCTAACAACTATAATGCACAATGTAACCACAACATAGGATATACGTGGTTCCCCCAGCGTGGGGTTACGTCCACCAACTCTTCATCTTCTTTATTATCTTATGTCAATATCCTTACATGCACTAAGCCTCAGAACCCACTCTGCATAGGAAAGGTGATCTGCGCACACCTCAATAAATCCTCCTTCCTCGAGCTAGGTTCAAGTACAAATCCTTCTTACAGTCTGCACATAAGCTTCTTACAATCACTTACACTTAGCTCTACAAGTTCTCAATACGACATGCACAAATAATCATAACCATTCGCACTTAGCTCACATTAGACTTCACTTCCTCCCTTTTTTCCCTCTCCCCTTTCTTACATCACCTAGCTTTCTATTTATACATTACAAAATGGGCCTAAACATGGGTAAATCCATGGGCCGACATCCCCATACCCGTTACATAAACCCTAATCCCAAAAATTTCCTAAAAAGGGGCCGAGATCCTGTGATCTCCAATTAGAATTGCGCTCCACCTTCAACCAGCCTATCGAAGTCCCAAAATAAGTCAAACCTAACCAAGGTTCTCCAAAACATGGTCAAGGGCCAACAAGTTATCTTCTACTCCTGTGATTGATTTGTTTCTTGTTGCGATCTTCTACTGTTTTTTGTTTTTCCTCCTGGAGTCATCGCCTACATTCTTCTTGGTTCGAATGCTTATAGTTTAAAGGTTATGGTATCCTTTAGTGAGTCTAGATATGAAATTGTTTTTACCATTGAATAACCAGTATATGTGTCCAGTTTTTATTTAGTTTTTTCTTTCTATTGAAATAAACCTTTACTGTGTCCAGAGTGGAAATGTTTTCATTGTGGAGTAAACCATGCTATGGATCCTCCCCTAGATTAAACTTGCTTGGAATGAAACAACCTATTTAATTTTCCACCACTCTCTTGATTCTCCTTAGTAAAATTCGCCTTGATTGATAGTATTATTGAAGGCGATTTCCCACAAATGATTACTGTTAGATAGCATTTGGACATCGATTTTATTGACTGACAACACATTGATTGACAATATTATTGACACCTATTTTATAATATGTTGACAATGATCCTGTATGTAATTGAGATCGATTTTGACTATCATATTAATCTCAGTGATATCATATTTTTAACAACAACGGTAACATATATTTGATAGACAACCTTAGCATATTTAATAAACAACGTGTTAGAAATATCATGACTATGTTTTTGACATTTTTTAATATGATTGACAGTAAATATTATTACACAGCGATTTCCTATTTGAACCCAGCAATATATATGATTACCCAGCAATATCATAAGTAACTCCATGATTTTCCCTTAAAGTATACTTAATGTGAGTGAGCAGACGTGATTTACTCTGATAAGTGTGATATCAGGAAGCTTAATGTTTGGAAATCTTTATCTCAATACTCCATAGTAAAAAAAATAAATTTCATTATAAATCCTTTTAGGTGGAATTATAGTTAGAGGTGATTTCATTTATCCATAACTTATTGTCGAATGGAATTGACTTTTAAAGTTATTTTTATATCAATTTTGATAATTAGGATTTTAAGAATTGTTAGACATCATTTGATATATTGATCACAGTGTTTTTATTAGGTGAATTACTGTGTTTTAAATATGATTGCGTACATGATTGCGTTTAATATGGAATGACAACATTTTAGTATGACTGTGTTTTAGCATTGGTTGTTGTGATTGACAGCGTATTTATATAACAATGTGTTTATGATTTGTTTGTATGAGAACGTTTTTGTGATGGTGTTTATTATTATTTTATATGACAGTGTGTTTATTATTTGTTTATATGACAACGTTTTTATCATTTGTTGATTATTTACCCAGCGATATTTATGGATCATAGTTTTACATTGATAGTTATACATTGATAGTTATACAGTGTTATCATATAGATATGGTTCTTATTGATATTTACACAGCGTTATCATATTTAACTCCACAATATCATATATTTTATAGACATCGATAATAATGTTAGACAACGGTATCATTGTTGATACAAAAAAGGGAATTAAATAAGTTTATAGATTACAAGGCACTGGGATGAATTAAATTGAGTATTTATATACTTGACTGTTATAGATTTCAATTAATGTGATGTATGATTGTTAGAGTAGTCATATTTCCCTTGCGTCTTGTTGACTTGTCGATTGGGTGCTTGGGTAGTCTTCATGTATTTTGACAGTTAATTCGGTCTCCTAGCATGTTGGATTTAGCTTGGGTTGAGGGTCTAGATATGTTATGTTGTGCCATGGTTACTTTCATGCCTATCACCTTGTGACGGCATGATTCCTTATGATGGGATCATTGCGCGACCTAACAGATAGATGTGAATGATAACCTAGCAGTAGTCTTGTGCTTCCTGATGTGGGTGTATTGTCATTGTAATTGATGTTGGTACTTGGTTCTGTAACACCTCAATGCGTTTGGTTTTGCACGTCATAGAGGTTTCTAGTTACTGGCCATCATAGTCATTGTGTCGGGTTGTTGATGTTGTCCTTTAGCTTGTAGGCATTGTCTTTCTTGTGTCGGGTGGGTAGTCATTTTTGTCTGTCTTTGGATTATCGCATGTTTCATCCAGATGCATTATGTGCTAGTATGTTGGGTCGTTGTTGTCAGTTTCCTAAATGCATAAGTTGTGTTCGTCGTCGATTAATTGTTGATTAATTGTTGTCATCAATTGCCTTCCTGTTTAAAAAAAAAAATTGCATCTCCTTTGCATTGCTTGTATTCGTAATGATGAGGGTCTTTACATATGGTATCAGAGCGGGTTCAACCCTGCAACTGTGGATCGCCATGATTTCCACTGCAGTAAACCCTTGAGTTTTAACCCAGCACTAATTAAAAATTTAATGTGTCCATGTGGTGATCTCGATTAGAGGACACTACGGAGGCAGAAAACGGGGTGGTAGGGGAGGAGGTGTGACTCCCCCAGTAGCATCCATGCTTGAGGGGTCTAACCCCCAGGTAGACGAATAGGTTGTTGGGTAGGAACAAATAGTTGTGGGTGATGTGGTTGGGATGATGAGGTATTTTCAATAGATGTCTAAGGCACTGATCATTTGTTTGGATAGAGATGAGGCCAGGGCGTCGACACCCCCTGAGGGTCCACCACATGCTCCTATCGGTACTGGTAGCATTCACCGCGAACTCGAGAAGGTAAAATTTAACAAGTTCTTTGCTGCCCCAGGCAGCGTATCCACCGAGGCATGGTTGGAGAATATGGCAATGTGATTTGCACTTCGCAACTATACCTCCAACATGAAGGTTTGCATGGCAGTCCTTCAACTTAAGGGGAGTGCTCTTCTATGGTGGAATAAGCTCCTGCCACAATTGAATGTGGTTGTCGAAGACGTGTCATGGGAACTATTCAAGGAATGGTTCTAAGACAGGTATCTATTGGAGGAATTCATTGAGTGTCAGCTCAATGAGTTCAACACCTTGTGATAGGGTGGTCGTACGGTTCCCGAGTACGAGGCCGGGTTTTGGAGTTGCTTCAGTATGCTCTACACCGAAATATTAAGAAAATTAAGGTCAACAGGTTTTTGTTTGGCCTTAATCTCAGCCTTCGTGCAAAGGTTAGGATTCTAATGCCTCAAACCTTGCATGATGTCATCCAGAAGGCCCTCATAGAAGAAGAGGATCTTATCAGTGAGGTTCAGAGTAGGACTCTAGCGAGACCAGCAGGGCAGGTGTCATTGGGTGCGCAGCAGCATTAGACACCAGCTAGACATTTACCAGGATATTGTGGCTTCCAGAGAGGATCCACTTTCACTATACCTTGGCGACCAGTGCCTTAGTAGTTGACTCCTTACCATCGTTGACCAGACCCTTAGTATCTTGATAGATCTAGGTGCTACAAAGAGTTTCATTTATGGTGCAACAGTAAAAAGAATTAAGGTAAAGGAAGTCGAACAAGATGAGTTTAGCTTTGTAAAAATGGCTTCGGGAGACAAAAGAAAGGGTGGAGGGAAGGTTACGGGTTGTAGCCTTAACCTAGGAGAGTTTCTCATGAGGTACAACCTGTACGTCATGATCTTATGATCTTATGATGTCATGATTGGTATGGACTGGTTCGAATCACATGAGGTGATACTCAACTGTAAGATGAAATGGTTGAGTTTGGTCAATGACAAGGAACAAAGACGCATGATTGTAGCTCGAAACCAAGGAGTCTCCCTGAGGTTCATCTCTTCTTTGCAGCTATGGAAGAGCTTCCGCAAGGGATGTAATTTTTATCTGATCCTTCCGTTAAATGAGAAGGGAGTAATAGAAGGTATAAGAACACCTTCCGGTGGTGAGAGAGTTTGCGGATGTCTTCCCGGAGGAGTTAAGTGGGATGTTGTCAGAGAGGGAATTGGATTTTACCATAGAACTAAAACTGGGGACTGAACCGATAGCAAGAATGCCTTATTGGATGTCGACCCCGGAGTTATGGGAGTTGAGAATGCAACTGAAGGAGTTGTTGGACCTAGGAATTATACATCCAAGTCTGTCACCATGGGGTGCGCTTGTTATTTTCATATGAAATAAGGATGGGTCATGGAGGATCTGCATTGATTACCGTCAATTGAATAAGGCAATGATCAAGAATCAATATCTATTGCTAAGGGTTGATGATCTATTTGATCAGATGAAGGGTGCAACAGTGTTTTCAAAGATCGAGTTGAGATCATGGTATCACCAGTTATGGATCAAGGAGGATGACGTCCCTAAGACCTCCTTTAAGACAAGGTTTGGACATTACAAGTTTATTGTTTTACCTTTTGGACTGACAAACCACCCTGGGGTATTTATGAGTTTGATGAACGGGGTGTTCTGCGAATACTTGGACAGGTTCGTCCAAGTATTCATTGATGATATTTTTATTTACTTTCAGACGATGGAGGAGCATGATAATCACTTGCGCTTGGTACTAGAGTGTTTGTGAGAGAACAAATTGTATGGGAAATTGTCTACATGCTTGTTTTATCAATCAAAGATTCACTACTTAGGGAATTTCATCTCCGAAGAAGGTATCACCATGGATCCATCAAAGGTAGAGGCTATTATGGAAAGGCCTACACTGACAAATGTCCCGTAAGCGCGTAGCTTCATGGGTTTAGCGGGATACTATCGACAGTTCATCGAGGGTTTCTTTTGAAGATAGAAAATCCGATTATGGAATGGAAGAAGAAGAACAAGAAGTTAGTTTGGACCGAGAAATGCGCGGAGGCATTTCGGAGGCTCAAGGAGTTGTTGATGACAGCACCAATACTAAAGTTTCTTGACATGGATATGGACATCCTTGTATGCAATGATGTATCCAAGGAAGGCTTAGGCGGAGTCTTGATGCAAGATGGTCGAGTGATTGTTTACATCTCAAGAAAGTTGCAACGCACGATTTGGAGTTGTTAGCCATTTTTATGCCTTGAGAGTTTGGAGACACTACCTTATTGGATAGAAATTCGAACTAAAAATGGACCACTGTGGACTACAACACATCTTTACGCAAATCGAATTGAATGTGCAACAACGGTGTTGGTCGGAATTGCTTAGCGAATATGATTTCGAGATTACTTACATAAAAGGGACAGTGAACAAAGTGGCATATGTGTTGAGAAAGAGACCACACATATTTTTGGTGATGCCTCTTCAGACAAATCTACGTGAAAATATTCTAATATTACACTACGATGATGACTGGTACGAAGAGGTCAAGGATTTTATCGGACAAAAAAAAATGATGGTACTGAAATTTGAAGTCTTTACTATGGGAAACAATGGGTTATTGAGATTTAAAATTCGAATTTAGGTGCCTCCCAACGACAAGTTGAGGATTTGATCCTAAACGAGGCTCACAGAGCAGTGTATATGTCTCACCCACGAGTCACGAAGATGAGGGCAGACCTTAAACCCTTATTCTTCTAGAAAGGAAGTAAGGCTGACATAGTCAACTACGTGGCAAGATGTCTAGAATGTCAATAGGTGAAGGCTAAACATAGACATTCGGCAGGATTACTATAGCCACATGCAATTATGGAATCAGAATGGGAGGTCATTTCGATGGATTTCATTTTTGGATTGCCATTGATGGTAAGGAGACACGACTCGATTTTTGTGGTAGTCAACACTCTAACAAAGAGTGCTCATTTTATTCCTACGCGTATGACATATTAGGCCCCTGACATAGCTAGATTTTCAGCGATATTGTGAGGTTCCATGGTGTGCCTAAGAGGATTATATCGGATCGAGGATCAATGTTTATTGGACAATTTTGGACTAGTTTCCAAGAGGCTTTGGGAACCCAACTTAACTTTAGTATTGCGTATCACCCAGAGACAGACGGACAAATGGAACGAACAAACCAAATCTTGGAGGACATGTTGTGTATGTACATGATGGACCAACAAAAGATTTGGGAATAATTCTTTCCATTGGTAGAATTAATATATAACAACAGTTATCAAAGCACCATTAATATGGTGCCTTTCAAGTTTCTTTATGGGCAACCGTGTTGGACACCTTTGAGTTGGGATTGGCTTGAGGATAGGGTCCTAGTGGGACCAGAAGTGATCCAAGATATGGAATATCAAATGAAAACAATAAGACAAAGCATCAAATAAGCACAGGATCGACAAAAGAGTTATGTCGATGCACACTGTGTCGACCGTAGTTACGAAGTTGGCAATCGAGTTTTCTTGCGAGTGAAACCGCATAAGAGTTCTATCAAGTTTGGAAAGGGTGATAAACTCTCTCCTAGGTTCATGTTAACTTTCGGAATTTTGGAAAGGAAGGGGCCCATGGCCTATCGAATAACCTTGCCTTGAGGCGTATGCACGATTTTTTTCATGTATCTATTTTGAGACATTATATTAGTGATCCTACACATGTTATTGACATGAGTTCCCTACAGGTATCTGATGAGGGTGCGCTCATGGCTGAGCCAATCAAAATCTTGTACCATTGAATTCGACAACTAAGGCATCGAATAATAGATCAGGTCAAGGTCCAGTGGGACAACCATAGTCCGCACTCGGCGACATGGGAGGACGCATATGATATGCATCAACAGTTTCCATTTTTGTTTGACAGATAGACTTATGATACTATGATACGCTTTATTTTGGCACCTATATACTGTGAAACGTCGGGACGAAGTTTAAACCAAGAGGGGGTGTACGTAACATCCCTCTTTTGCGTGCACTAAGTGAACTTATTCTTTGAGGAAACTTTCTTGCAAGTGATCTGGATTATTATACTATTGGTCGTTTGATTATGATTATGAAATATTATGGATGTGATGATATGTTATTTTGTTGTATTTACATAGACAAGTTCTATTGAATGGGTTCTCCTGAGTGTGCAGGACTTTGGACATTAAGGATGTAGAGGCAATGATGAAACCCCTTGGACTCTGAATCGATTTAGGGAGTGGACTATTGGGGTTTGAATGTTTTTGATATGCCATATGTGCATATTATTATATGTTATGATGATTGATTATTATTTCTGACATGATTTGTTGATGGATGCAGGCTGACGATAGCTTGTCGACCAAACTCACATGTGGAGTAGAGGGGTCACGCAGGACAACCAGAGACTTTGAGGGAGAGGTGTGGCATCAACCCTACCACAGCCTACTAACACTCTCGTCATGGCTCGAATTGTAGGTTAAAAATTACCTGATTCGAGAATACCCACGATGCCATTAGGGAAGACTGTGACAGTCGCTCACCATGATTCTAAGGGGTGCGCAATAAGGCAGGGGCCTTATTCCTTAGATGCCCTTAGTCTCCCACAAGATCACCTGACAGAGTATTGACTCTAGGGGTTTGACGTCTACCAAAGTCGTTCAAGAGGCAAGCGGCATCCTTGGATCACGTTGTGCGTTCTAGAGGGCACGTCGTGGAAGGAAAATGGAAAGAAGTGAGTGTCACCTTTGGAGCACGTAGCACATTCTGAAGGGCATGTCGTACAAGGAAAACTATAAGAGGTGAGTGGCACCCTTGGAGAATGTAGTGCGTCCTAAAGGGCATGTCGCACAAGGAAAATGAAAAGAGGCGAGTGGCACCCTTAGAGCACGTAGTGCGTCCTGAAGGGAAGGTCGCGCAAGGAAATCAAAAAGAGACGAGTGGAACCCTTGGAGCACATAGTGCATCCTGAAGAGCACGTCGTGATTTTAACTGGTAAGTTAATAAATCTAGTCAACCTTAAAATGAATGATGTGATAGGTAAGGTTTAAAAAACAAATTCCCTAATAAAAATGTCGCCAAGCCTAGTGAAATTAAAACCTAGGTCTAAGTAGAACATGTAGTAAAAAAAAATAATAATAAATAAACATATAACAAGAAGGGGGGTAAGAAATTCAAACTTATGTATTAAAGTCAAAATTATAATGGAGGATTAAATTTTTAAAAAGGGGTAATGGTTGTTTTTTTTTATCTACACTTGCTAAATTAATTTTTAATTAAAAAGGAAAAAAGGGTAAATGGTTGTTTTATCTACACTTGTTGAATTAATTTTAATTAAAAAGGAAAAAGGGTAAATGGTTGTTTTATCTACACTTGTTGAATTATTTTAATTAAAAAGGAAAAAGGGTAAATGGTTGTTTTATCTAAATGTTCATTGATTTTTAGTTAAAAAGGAAAAAGGGGGAAATTTAAAAGAAATAGGAAACTTAAAGAAAAGGGGAAACGTAAAGAAAAAGATGAATGTCTAACTTAGTAAGAAATCTTTCCCTTAGAACCTTCTAATTATGAACTCAACTAGAAATTAAGTAAGGTGTACGTCATTTAAGAAGTGTAAGGGAATTTTGGGACATCGATGAACATTTTTAGGAATGCTCTTAGGTGGATGAGGGAAATAGGAATATTTAATTAATTAATAAAATTGATTTTCTGGTGCAACTAGGGGGATTGGACGACATGTGTACGAGGGAGGTTTTTCGAATCTAATTAAATGAAAAAGGAATTTAATGAGAATTTGGTAAACTAATTACTTGAAAACTCTATAAAAAGGATGGAGAAGGGGAGTAGGGAGGGATCTTTTGTGTACAGTTACACTGCTGAAATTTTATCTTGACTGAACTTTGTCTTATGGGAGTTGGGATACCCAGCTCGGGTAATGAGTGGTAGCTCGACCTTGCGATGCGAGATGGGTTCTAGAATTCTCTGGTATTGTGTGTGTGTCCCCTTTGTGGCTCGAGGGGCTCAAGGGAAGAAGAGTACCCCTAGCGTTGGCTGGGAGGTACCGGTGAGGTCCTATCGGTCGACAAGTAGGAGCTAGACGGAGTGCGCATGGGACAGAAACTTCAGAGCATTCGCGTTGCCTAAGGTACGCCTATTAAATTTGTTACTTGCAATGAAATTTAATTTACACATGTTATTTTTTTGTGCTCAGTTGAATATTTCATTGCAATGAGATTTCTTGCACCTACTTTCTTGTGGTATTTGTAATCCCCTTGCTCGATCTATTCTGAATTGATTTCCCATGGAGAAACCAACCTCTGATTGCAATGACTTCTATGTGTTTGTTTTTATTGATTAATACAAAGAAAAATTGTGTTTTTATCTTCTGTCCCTTATCCCTTAACTTATGAGTTCGTTCCTAAGCAATCCTCCAGGAGCCGAATCAACGGTCGTCACTTTGGTGTTTAAATACTTATATATTCAAAATCCCTGCTTTCCTGTGCATGGATAATAATTGAAGGATAAATTTCGCCTAGTCATCTATCCCTTACTCATCTCTACATTTTTCTCTTATGATTAATCTCTAATCCTTGTGCCTTCTTGCAAATGAGTATCTTTGCATTTTTTATTGGTTCATTGTAGAATGATTAATCCTTGTGCCTTCTTTGTGAATGATTAGCTCTACGATTGAATCACCAATCCCAACATGTTTAAAATATGTCTTTGAATGTTTAATCCTTGCTACGATTGGCTTATCTTATACTCCTGCGATTGATTTGTTTCTTGCTGCAATCTTCTACTACTTTTTGTTTTTCCTCCTGGAGTCATCGCCTACATTCTTCTTGGTTGGAATGATTATAGTTTAAAGGTTATGGTATCCTTTAGTTCCTCTAGATCCGAAATCATTTTTACCATTGAATAACCAGTATATGCGTCCAGTTTTTATTTCATTTTTTTTTCTGTTGAAATAAACCTTTACTGTGTCTAGAGTGGAAATGTTTTTATCGTGGATTAAACCATGCTATGCGTCCTCCCCTATATTAAACTCGCCTGGAATGAAACAACTCGTTTAATTGTCCACCAGTCACTTGATTCTCTTTAATCAAATTTGCCTTGATTGACAGTGATTTCCCACAAATGATTACTGTCAGATAGAATTTGGACATCGATTTTATAGACTGACAACACATTGATTGACAATATTATTGACATGGATTTTATAATATGTTGACAATGATCTTGTATGTAATTGATAGCCATTTTGACTATCATATTAATCTCAACGATATCATACCTTTAACAACAGCCATAACATATATCTGATATAATACCTTAGTGTATTTAATAGACAGTGTGTTAGAAATATCATGACTACGTTTTTGACAGTTTTTAATATGATTGACAGTAAATGTTATTACACAGTGATATCCTATTTTAACCTAGCGATATATATGATTACCCAGCAATATCATAATTAACTCTGTGAGTTTCCCTTAAAGTATACTTAATGTGAGTCAGTAGACGAGATTTACTCCGATAAGTGTGATATCAGGAAGCTTAATGTTTGGAAAGCTTTATCTCAATACTCCATAGTAAAAAACAAATTGCATTATAAATCCTTTTAGGTGGACTTATAGTCAGAGGTGATTTCGTTTATCCATAACTTATTGTCGAATGAAATTGACTTTAATTTTTTTTTTATAGCAATTTTGATAATTAGGATTTTAAGAATTGTTAGACAGCATTTGATATATTGATCACAATGTTTTTATTAGGTGAATGATTGCATTTTAAATATGACTGCGTACATGATTGCGTTTAATATGGAATGACAACATTTTTTCGTTTTAGCATTGGTTGTTGTTATTGACAGCATGTTTATGATTTGTTTTTATGACAACGTGTTTATTATTTGTTTATATGACAACGTTTTTATCATTTGTTGATTATTTACCCAGCGATATTTATGGATCGTAGTTTTACATTGATAGTTATACTTTGATAGTTATACAATGATAATTATACAACGTTATCATGTAGATATGGATCTTATTGACATTTAAACAGCGTTATCATATTTAACTCTGCAATATCATATATTTTATAGATAGCGATAATAATGTTAGACAACAGTATCATTGTTGATACTAAAAAGGGAATTAAAGAAGTTTNATAGATTATAGGGCACCGGGATGAATTAAATGGAGTATTTATATACTTGATTGTTATAGATTTCAATTAATGTGATGTATGATTGTTAGAATAGTCAAATTTCCCTTGAGGCTTGTTGACTTGTCGATTGGCTGCTTGGATAGTCTTCATGTATTTTGATAGTTAATTTGGTCTCCTAGCGTATTGGATTTAGCTTGGGTTGAGGTTCTAGATATGTTATGTTGCGCCATGGTTACTGTCATGCCTATCACCTTGTAATGACATGATTCCTGATGGGGGGATCATTTTGCGCCCTGGCGGATAGATGCGAATGATAACCTGGTTGTAGTCTTGTGGTTACCGATGTGGGATTATTTTCGTTGTAATTGATGTTAGTACTTGATTATGTAATGCCTCAATGTGTTTGGTTTTGTGCGTGGTAGAGGTTTCTAGTTACTGGTCATCGAAGTCGTTGTGTCAAGTTGTTAGTGTTGTCCTTTATCTTGTAGACATTGTCTTTCTTGTGTCGGAAGGGTAGTCATTTTTATTTTTCTTTGGATTATCGCATGTCTTGTCCAGTTGCATTATGTGCTAGTATGTTGGGTAGTTGTTGCTAGTTGCCTGAATGCATAACTTGTGTTTGTCATCGATTAATTGTGGATTAATTATTTTCATCGATTTCCTTCCTTCTTAAAACAAAAAATTTCTTTGCGTCGCTTGTAGTCGTAACAAAAAATATATTTTCAAAATTATTTAGAAAAATCTATATAGAAAATTATGGAAAATTTATATTCAAAATCCTTAAATTGTTCTCTTTAAAAGGGTATTTATATATTTTTATTTTAAGTAAAAATTAAGATAGATACATGGTGGGGGAAGACATGTGATTAAAATATGCAACTTGTTCAGATTGGTCAACTTCAAAAAAATCTAGAAATTATAATATGCATTCATTAGATTCAAAACTATAGGCATCATAAAATAGATTCTCTGTAGATTGTTACGGTATATTTCATTTCTCAAAAAAAAAAGTTTAATAATGGATACATTTTTGGGGGGGGAATAACTCATTATCTTTCCCTTAATTTTTAAGGAGCATACTGTCAAACAATTATCAAATTGGCATATAAAATATCAATAAAACAAAAATTGAAAAATAGTGAGTAGAAAGCTAACAAAATTATTCACAAGTTTTTATCTATAGCAAAGTGAAATTCTAAATAAAAAATATACTTTTGTTTACCAAAACTTCAAGAACCTGTTAAAATATTTTTTTTTCTCATAAAACAAGCAAAATTGTTACCGATCTTCATGATTCTACCCTCAATCCTTTCTCATACAAATAAAATTTGATGTCTATGTGTTTTGTACATAAATTAATTAAAAAATACTTGTTTATGTACATATTTGGAAGAAGCCTCATCATTGAGTTTAATGTAACTAACAATGTAACTATCTAATTACGCAACTGAAGTAAATGATTTGTACATTATCAAAAATTTGTTGTGGATTGTGGAGGTGACCACCCTTCAAACCTGCATTTGTCAAAAACAATAATAGGTTAAATGACTAAATAATAACTAAACTTATATGATATTCATTTGACAAAAACAATTAAACGTTAGATGATTGAATAATACTTAAACATATACGACACTCTATAAATATTGAAGGGGGATACCTCATGAATGAGATCATTTTGGTTTCGAGAATACTTTATTCTCTACTAAATAGGACCAACCATGTGAAGGTGGAAGTTCATTTGTCCCCTCCCCCCCTCGCATCACTCTCAATTCCCCATATCCAATCATGCATACCAAGTAGAAAAACAAGAATTAAAGGTAAATGAAAGAAATAAGGTACATGCATACATAACATATAAGGTTCACACACAACTAGAAAAATAAAAAAATTGTACAATCAATAATTTATATTAATAAAATTTGTCCTGAAAATATGTACAATCACTTCTTTTTTTGTTTCTTCTTTTTGATAAAATTCATGAGATATGTCGTCATCACATTTGTCTCTATCCTGACCTTAAGATATTGGTTCTTTTTCTACTGCTGGAAGGCGATGGGTCATCTCAAGCATTCTACTACTTCTAGTAGTAGGATGTGAATGTTGATGCACTACAGGGGCATCCACTACAATAACAAAAAGCGTTAAAAAGACATGATTGATTATTATTCATAGCAGTGTTTCATTAGTATAAATATCATTACTATATTTTTCTCTTGGAGGATTAGTGGACACCATTGGTTGGATTGTCATCAGTTCCTCTCCTCTCTGAGCACCATCATCTACATGCTTTGTCATTGAAACAAGAAAATTTATAGGCACACCATCTAAAAGAAATATTTATAATCGTCATATTATACATTTTATTTTAACGACACATACTATGATGGATTTGTGAACCACTATTATCATGGGGTTATTTTCCACCATCATCAAATGAACCAGTGTTTCTTTCTTGGTTAAAAAAAATAGACACATAATTAATTGATGGGTTAAATCAATCGTCAATATATTTGAAAATTAATCAACATCTACAATATTTTCATTTTATTTACCAACTCACTCAAAGGGTTAGATTGTGTATGTGATCCCTTCCTTTGTCGATTTTACACCATAGCTTGAAACTCGATCTTGAAGTCGAGCATCAATTCTTCTTTGGTGGTGGCAGTGTTGAATGTATCCCCCTCCATCACATGACATAAGATATGGATTTTTTCTTATTTCCTGCAATTAGATAAAATCCACATGATGATGTATAATATGAATAAAGTATTTGGTACTTACAATTCAAGATTTTAATCTCAAGTAACCATATTAGCCAAGTTTGTGTTGTCAATGTTTTTCTAGTCTTTCCTTGGTTTCTTTTGACATGTCTGGGAGCCTACAAAAATTTTCAAGTATGTTATAAGATATCACAATTTGTTTTTGTAGAAATAAACAAAATTCAACATATTCAATTCAAAATATCACTTAACCTTCCAGTGCTAGGTGGTGTATTCCCTTCATTTTTCAATGCACTCTCCTTTGTGTCCTCCTATATATTCTTCAATTCCCTTTCGAGAATGTCCATAATATGATTATACTTAGGGTTATTTTTAAATTGAACCCTATATCAATATCTAACATATTTCAAATATGGACCGGCCCTCGAAGCGATTTCATACTTGTTGAATAAATCACCAAGCAGGCCAACCATATGTTCTATAATATTCTTTTCAAATATTTATTCTGGGAATTCCATCATGTGTGAATGGTAGTCCTAAAGATATCTAAATCCTTTTCATGCAAGGTCCTGTAAAAATTTATGTTTCCTGAAAAATGAAATAATGATAATTAGATTACAATAATATGAAATATGTAGGTTTCAATCAAATTGTAGGAACTATTTAACATATTAAAAAATACCTAGGATTTGTTGTCTCTTCAAGGGAACCAAGTTTTTATCCACCAAATAGTTGATGGAGAGTATTCTCGAGATTTGAACACATGTTTCTCCAGGATAACAATGCTCCATCTGCACAGAAATAATATCCTCTTGAAATTATCCCTGTAGACTCTCATGTGCACAGTCTAGAGTGTCTGATGGGGGTGTTTCGTGGGCCCCAGACGTTTCAGTCCCATGAGAAACAAACAAAGAGGAAAATAGCATTGCAGGTGTGTGGCCCACGTTAGGATGTTGTGGGTTTTTTGCATCACTTCCACCAGCAGCGTCCCAATGGCCAGGTTGTCCTATCAAAACCAAAATTTCCTATAGAAAGAAAATGTCAGATTATTGATCATATAACGGTATTAGGAAAAATTTCTTAAATCAATATATGTTAGAAACAATTTTTCTTTTTTAAATGCGCTTACCCCAAATTGTTCAATATCCTCCCTTAAAATTTTCATCCTTTCTTTCCCCTCCTCTATAAGTGGATTAGACATAGACAATTCAATGTATTCCTTGTTTTCCTTTCTCAAGGCCTTTCAAATTGTTTCCCTCGAGTTGATAGAATCATATATTTCAGTCCACACATCATCATGCTCCAATGGTGCACTCGTCTACATCAACAAATAAACATGTTAATTCAATTATTGTAAGAAATAATCGATATGAAAACAATTGTTGTGCCTACGGCGAGCTAGCCAGTGTCTTCCCACGATCACCTTACCACATTATAAGATGGATGACAATTCATAATGTTAGAAAATAATCTAAGAAGAATGATCTATTAAAATGTATCTTAAAGATATAAAAAGGAAAACATTAATTATAGGTTTGGTCTATTGATTAGGGAGATACACACACTACATGTACATAAATCAGTATAGCTTAAGCACACTAACCTATGAGCTCTATACAGATCCTATTGAATTAGTAATAAATATCTCTACCATTGACTGAGTCCTAGGAGGAGATTGTTGTATGAGTAACATATGATTAGAAGAAAGCTTATTGATTTGTGATGATACAATGGTTATGAGAAGGTGATTGAATACCATGTAACTAATGGAACATGTAGGATCCTTTTGGTAAGGAAGTTGTTAAATGAGGTGTTCAGGGCCAACTATTATAGCCTAGATACCATCTATATTGAGAACAAAAGGCATATGGAAACAATAAGCAGTGTTAAGAAGCTTAGTAATCATACTAGTATCTACCTTATATCCATAATATAGAAGCAATGGAATTACGTCCTTAGTGAAGCTTCTATCCTAATTTGTAATTAACAACATAGTAATACACCTTTTGATAGATTGTTGTTTTTGAGATTGAATGTTTTGATATTGATTATGATTTGATTGTTTATCCTTGGTACTAGGACATTATTTTTTATCTACAAAACCAATAATGCCCTCTTCACTTACAAGCAAATGAGAAGATAATACTAAAGCTAGAAAGTACCAAGTATGTCCTTCTAAATAATTTTTTATTTTGTAGGCATGTTTATTTGGTGTGTTGGAAATTCCCAAGCCAAATTCATCATATGGAAATTTCAGGATGGCACTCATTTACAATTCCATACCAATGGTAATTTTTCTACTAAATCTATAATGTATACAATTACACACTGATGCAGGAGCATCGCTCACTCATCAAGCGAGCCAGCGCGTGGAAAGAGAAGAACAGCTGGACAGCGCCAACACATACATTTTTGAATTGCTTTGAAGATTGTCGCGCCACTATTTTAATGCTTTCATTCATAAGAAGCGCACTTGTATATGTAAACGGACCTTGAGCCTTTAAGCTCATGTCCTTAGTAGCTGAGGCATTTAATAGAATTAATGTAAAGATAGATAGGAATTAATTGTAGATTAGACAGTTTTACTTTCGAGAGGGCAAATAGAATATAGGCACCCTCCTTGTATTATTGTATTATCATTCTCCTTAGCATTCATAGAGGAGACAGGAGCAAAAAGAGGCAGAGAACTTGTGAAGAACACCCATGTACAGATTGAATGAATAGAAGAAAGGCTTTGATTCAATTCCATGGCTGTGTTTGAATTCTGTGTGTTGTTGATATTATGATATTGCATACTTGATTCTTTTTATGCTTATCTTCTATATGTTGTGTATGTGATTGCATATCAGGTTTGAAATCTGAGAGAATGAGGGAATGAGTCTCAATTATTTCTCTATTTGAGCCCGAATATTCCTGCATAGAGTGCAGTTGAATTCATCCGCATAGAGTGCATTGATGAGGCTCAACAGTTTAACTCTCATTCCATTCACCCAGTAGTTGTTTTGGGTAGATAGAGTCGTGCAAGACGTGCACAGGCTAGGAGAGGTCTCAGAGTTGTGATTCTGAGCCAAGGCTTTGATAGACTATTGCTGCAGGAGTGCGCAAGGTCGAAAGGACTTCAACACTTAGCGTGTTTGAAGTAAAGCCGCAAGGAGTGCGTGCAGGAAGTTTCCAACAGAAGTTCAGAAGCTGGGAAAGCTCAGGGAGGTTAGGCCTTCGAAGAAGTCGAAGAGTAGCAAGGAGAAGCGAGTAGGTTGGCGGATAGGTCTCGGGAGAAAACACTTCTTATTCGTGCTTTGCATAAGGAAGAAGTGGACGTGAAGTGTATAGTGCAGACGGAAGAAGTCTGAATTGGGAGAAGCTTCGAGGTGGAGAGATTTCTCAAGAGGAAGAGAATCGACGACTTGAATTCGTCGTAGAGAATTTCGAAGATCACGACTCGACTCGTGGGTCGGATGTATCGGGAGTTCGCGAGGGAAGACTCCTACTTCTCGTAAAGGGAAAATCGCGAGAACGCGAGAAAAGACGTCCTGGCAATATCATGCATGGTGTGGGTCATAGTCGGGTGATGTGACAGGTGATCTCGGGACATCGGGTCTCAGGAGTTGACGAATCAAGAGACAGGGCTTGCAGGTGGCGAGGAAGCGAGAAGGCGAGATAGCAAGTTTGTCGGCATCTCGGCGTTTCGTATCTCGGAGGTTGGGACCCTGAAGGTATAGTGACGCGAGTTGTTATAAAACTTGTGATTAAGATTTTTAACTTCATCAATATGACAAGTTGTAATAGGAAAAATATAACATCCCTTAAAACAAGTAATCATGCAATGAAAGGGGGATGAAAATGCAAGCCTAAACTAGGGTTTAGATAAAAAAATGCTTGTTGAAATGGACTATGGCACATAACAACCCTAGAATATTCAAGACATCAAGCCCTAAAGGGATGAAAATTATGAAAAAAAATTAATAAAAGGTTTCAAGGTGTATTCTAAGGGTGAAAGATGAAAATTAAACCCTAGATGTTAAGCTAACAAGGCTAGGAATTGACGATAAGTCCTAATCTAACCATGAAATTAAGGGTGTCAAGTCTACAAGATTATTCAAGAAGAATACAATGTAATATGCAATATCACCACTTTGATAAAAAAAAAACATTTAATACATTCAAGAAATAACAATCAACAATTTAGAAATAGCACTTACTATGCAAATCAATGATCATCCATGAATTCCTAACCATAAAATCATCCACAAAAATTGAAACATGGATCTAAGGTATCTTACATAGAAAGGGATGTCACTAAATAGGTTTATGTTCAATCCTTATGGTGTAGTCTCATTATACTATTGATCCATAATGTGTTTCCTTTGCATGTCTTTCCATGCTATGCCTTGCATTATCTTTCCTTGCCATGCCATGCATTGCCTTTCCTTGTCATGCCATGCATTGCCTTGCCTTTCCATACTATGCCATGCCTTGCCTTGTCTTGCATTGCCTTGCCTTGTGATTCCATTCCTTTCCATTCCATCCCATTCCTTGCCTTTGCATGCCATGCCATGTCATTCCATGACTTTCCTTTCCTTGTCATTCCATGCCATGCCATGTCTTTCCTTTGCATTCCTTTCCATGCCATGCCTTGCATTGTCTTCCCTTGCCATGCCATGCATTGCCTTACCTTTCCATTCTATGTCATGCCTTGTATTGCATTTCCATTACTTACATTGACATGCCATGCCTTTAAATTCCGTGCATTTCCTTTCCTTTCCTTGCCATGTCATTCCTTACCTTGACTTGCCTTGTCATGTCATGTCTTTCCCTTTCATTCCTTGCCATGCCATGCCTTTCCTTGCCATTCCATTCCTTTCATTTCCATGCCATGCCATGCCTTGCCTTTCCATGTCATGCCTTGCCTAGTCTTCACTTTCCTTTACTTTCCATACCGTGCCATGCCATGCCATGCCTGCCTTGCCATGGGATGGCATGGAAATGCAAGGCAAGGCATGGAATGGAAAATAAAGGCATGGCTTTGCAAGGAAAGGCATGGCATGACACTTCAAGGACTTATTGATCAATGTCATTCCATGCCTTGCCTTGCCATACCATTCCATGACATGCCTTGCCTTTCCATACTATGCCATGCCATGCCTTGCATTTCCATGGCATGGCAATGAAAGGCATGGAAAGGAAAGGCAAGACAAGACAAGGCAAGGCAAGGCATGGCATGGCAAGGAAAGTCAAGGAAATACATGGCATGGAAAGGCATGGAAATGAAATGCAAGGAAAGTCATTGCCTGACACTTCAAGGCCTTATTGATCCATTCCATGCCATGCCATGCCATGCCATGTCTTTCCTTTCCATACCATTCCATGTCATTCCATGCCTTGACTTGTCATGGCATGGCAAAGAAATACATGGCATGGAAAGGAAAGGCATGGAATGGAACTTCAATTCCTTACTGATCTGTGTCATGCAATGACATGCCTTGCCTTCACTTGAAATGATATGCCTTGCCTTTCCATGCCATGTATTTCCTTGCCTTCACATGCCTTGCCTTCCCATACCATGCCATGCCATGCCATGTCATACCATGTCTTTCCTTTTCATGGCATGGAAAGGTAAGGCAAGTAAAGGCAATGCATGACATGGCTTGGCAAGGAAAGGAATGGAATGACACTTCAAGGCCTTATTGATCCATGCCATGCATTGTCTTGTCTTTCCTTGTCATTCCATGCCATGTATTGCCTCGCCATGCCATGTCATGCCTTTCCTTTGCATGCATTTCCATGCCATGCCTTGCATTTCCTTTCCTTTCAATGCTATGTCAGGCCATCCGTTTCCTTGTCATGCCATTTCATGCCATTCCTTGCCTTTCTATGCCATGCCTTGCCTTTCCATGCCTTTCCATTCCATGCCTTCCCTTGTCATGTCATGCCTTTCCTTTGCATGCCTTTCCTTTCCATGTCATGCCTTGACTTTCCATGCTATGCCATGCCATGCCTTTCCTTTCCATGCCTTGTCATGACATGACTTTCCTTGCCATGCCATGCCATATCATGACATGCCTTGCCTTGAAATGCCTTGCCTCGTCATGCCATGTCTTTCCTTTCCATGCCATGCCTTGCCTTTCATTTCCTTTCCTTTCCATGCCATACCATTCCATGCCATGCCTTTCCACACCATGTTATTCCTTGCCTTGCCATGCCATGCCATGCCTTGCATTGCCTTGCCTTGCATGCCTTGCCATGCCATTCCTTGCCTTCCCATGCCATGCCTTGACTTTCCTTTCCATGTCATGCCTTGCCATGCCATGACATTCCACTCCACGCCTTTCATTTCCTTTCCATTCCTTGCCTCGGCTAACCACAATTCATAAAAAAGGTACTATCATTATGATATTCATAAAACTAATTGTTTGTAAAAATATCGTTATTTTCATCGTTTGAGAGAATTTTTTATCAAGTTAATTTAATAAAAAAAACATGGAATTCATGTATCATACATTTTTTATTTCCTAAAAAAAGTAATGCTTGTACTAAATGAACAAGTTTAATACATCAAAATTGGATTCATTAAGAATGTAATTCTACAACTTGTTATCCCATCTATCTTAGATAAAAACACTTGCATGAGAATTTCAATGTCATAACATAAGCTCTCTTTATTCATATGTCTAAGGTATCTTCATAGTTGTGAAACATGGATGATCATAATTAATAGGATTTACCTAGACCTAGACCTTTCCTTGCCTTGCCATGTGTATCTTTGCTTAACCTTGCCATTTATTGCCTTGGCCTAGCTTACATTGCCTTGCTTTGACTTTCTTTGCTTTGTCTTTCCTTGCATTTCCTTTCATTTCCTTGCATTTACATACCAACATGTCCCTGAATGGCTTGAGGAGGTGAGTTGCAACTCACGATAAAACTCAAACCGAGACTCAGATGAACAAATCATCAGTTGCATTAGATCTGGGGCATTGGTTTTCAGCTAATGGGCCCCCTCCACTATCATTCTATTGACCGAAAAACCATTTTTTGGAGGATCTTCTGGGATATGGTTTTTCTTAATGAGGCATGGTGCAATTTCTGAGCAAGAGGTTGATTTTCAAGAACAATGTGTTGTGTGATTTTGGGTAGCATGGTCGTGTGGATCTTGGCCAAACATACTTATAGGAGCTTATGAAACTTCATTATGCTGCTTAGTTTGGATTTTATGCCCATGGACCAAATTGGCAACATGTCCCTGAATGGATTGAGGAGGCGAATTGCAACTTGTGATAAAAATCAATCAAGGACTCGGATGGATGAACTACCAGTTGCATTGGATCTAAAGCACTGATTTTTAGCTAGTGGCCCCCCTCCACTATCATTTTGTTGATCGAAAAATCATTTGTTGGAGGATCTCTGGCACTAAGGTATTTCTCAATGAGGCATAGTGCAATTTCTGAAAAAGAGGTTGATTTTCAAGAACATTGTGTTGAGGGATTGTGGATAGCATCGGCCTTGGAAAAACAAACTTGCTAGAGCTTAAGGAACCTCGTTATGCTGCTCGGTTTGGATTTTATGGCCCTGGACCAAATTGATGACATTTCCCTAAATGATTTGAAGAGGCAAGCTGCAACTCATGATAAACCTAAAACTGGGACTCGGATAGACATATCGTTAGTTGTATTGGATCTAGAGCACTAGGTTTTAGCTAGTGGGGCCCCTTCACTGTCATTCTATTGACTGGATAACTGTTTATTGGAGGATCTTCGACACTAGGGATTTTCTCAATGAGACATAGTGCAATTTATGAACAAGAGGTCGATTTTAAAGAAAACTTTGTTGAGTGATTGTGGGTAGCGTGGTTGCATGGGCCTTGTCCAAACAGACTTGCGTGAGATTACATAACTTTATTATGCTACTCAGTTTGGATTTTATGTGGATGGATCAAATTAGAGACATGTCCTTGAATGGATTGAGGAGGCAAGTTGCATTGATGCCTTTCCATGCCATGCCTTGCAAAAGGGTGTTATGCAAAACACAATGTATATGTGTGTGTGTGTGTGTGTGTGTGTGTGTGTGTGTTTCATAATAATAACCATACTCAATGTGATATATACAAGAACATGTGTTACGAATAGTATTTATTCAAACATACCAAGGCTTGCATTTATGGAAAGATATTTTGCCCAAGTTAAGTGCACTTTGTAGTTCACAGTCCCTAAATTCCCTTCTCAATTTTAATAAATTTTTGTGGTTGGAGTAAGGCCTAGTGTTCTCATGTCAGAAATATTGTACTAGTCCCTTAACTTCTCTAATTAACTTCATGTCAGAATGAGGTAGCCTATCAGTGAAGGACCACAAATATTTTGGGCCACCTGTGTCAAGGCTATCTCATCTATGAGAATACTTTCAAATGGTTTTAACATTGCATTTCATAAGATGAGAGGTTTGTTGTAGAAAACGATGTTTTCTTGTGATGTTGCTAACAACTGATTATGAAAAGACACGATGGGCTACATTGTGGTCTTTACAACGATATTTCTTACCAATTATTTGAAAATCATCTACAAGGTTTCTAACAGTATGATGACTTGTTTCTAAACTTTTGACTGTTTTAATGCCTAAAATTCTCTTAACAACAGTCAAACTTCCATATTTTAACAACGTGA
Source organism: Picea mariana (assembly GCA_032191745.1). Classification (NCBI taxonomy): domain Eukaryota; kingdom Viridiplantae; phylum Streptophyta; class Pinopsida; order Pinales; family Pinaceae; genus Picea; species Picea mariana. The sequence continues at coordinate 107,675 of JASDQU010104070.1, forward strand.
AAAATAATTGACATTTAGCAGCATCAGATTTTGGTTCAAAATATTCTTTAATGATTTTATAAGAATGATAACGAATAGTATGGTTAAGTAACTTACCTTCAAGTGATGCTAGACCACTTTCATCAACTAGAATACATTTAGGAGTTCTTCGCCACATATTTCTCAATCTAGGTAGGGACGATGAACCCCTATTCTAGTACTCTTGACCTCCCTACTTTGGAGTTAACAATGTTGCAGATATTTCCCCTTCAATCACTGGTGGATCAAATATGGGAAGAGAGTGGACATGGGATTGACTAGTTTTTAGAACGCCTGACTGGCCAACAGGAGGTTGCATCACAAGAAATTCTTCACCACAATGTTGTACACCTGTTGCCTGTCTAATTTCATCCATAGAGTGGGGATAGAAAGTGTTTGTGTGAGAGTGTGGGAGGGAGAGAGAGGAATACAAATAGGGGAGGTAGAGAGTGAGTGTGTTAGAGTGTGGGAGGGAGAGAGAGGAATACATAGAGGGGGGATAGAAAGTGTGTGTGCAAGAGTGTGGGAGGGAGTGAGAGTGATGCATAGAAGGAAAATAGAGAGAGTTTGTGAGAGAGTGATAAGGAGAGAGAGGAGAGAGGGGGGTAGAGAGAGAGGTAAATGTAGGAGAGAGGGGTAGATGTAGGAGAGATAGAGGAGAGATAGTGGGAGGAAAGGGGAGAGAGAGAGAGGTAGGAGGGGGGAGAGAGAGAGTGTGTGAGAGTGTAAGAGGGGGAGAGAGAAAGACAAAGAGGAGGGGTAGAGAGAGAGTGTGAGAGGGAGGGAGAGGGATACAAAGAGGTGGGGTAGAGAGAGGGATATGTAGAGGAAGGGAAGAGAAATAAAAAGGGAAAGAGGAGGGAGAGAGAGGGAGAGGGAGAGAGTAGAAGAGGGGGGATATATATAGGGAGTGGATGCGAGAGTGTGAGGCATGGTGAGGAAAGGTCTACGTCTAGGTCATGGTCTAAGTATAGGTCTAGGTCTTGACATGCCTTGTCAGGTCTAGGTCAAGGGAATTTATTTCCTTACCATGCCCTTCCTTGTAATGTACCACTCTTTCTAGTGTGTGAGAGTGTGGGAGGGAGACAAGGGAAGAAATAGAGGGTAGGTAGAGAGTGAGTGTGTTAGAGTGTGGGAGGGAGAGAGAGGAAGAAATAGTGGGGGGATGCAAAGTGTGTGTGTGTGTGTGCATATAAGAGTGTGGGAGGGAGAGAGAGGTAGAAAAATAGGGGAGGTAGAGAGTGAGTGTGTTAGAGTGTGGGAGGGAGAGAGAGGAAGACATAGAGGGGGAATAGAAAGTGTGTTTAATAGAGTGTGGGAGGGAGAGAGAGGAAGACAAAAAGGGGAGGTAGAGAGTGAGTGTGTTAGAGTGTGGGAGGGAGAGAGAGGAAGACATAAAGGGGGGATAGAAAGTGTGTGTGCAAGAGTGTTGGAGGGAGTGAGCGAAAGGAATATAAGGGAAGTAGAGAGTGTGTGTGAGAGTGCGAGATGGAGAGAGAGGGGGTAGAGAGAGATGTAAATGTAGGAGAGAGGGGTATATGTAGAAGATATAGAGGAGATATAGTTGGAGGGAGGGGGAGAGAGAGGGGGAGGAGGGGGGAGAGAGAGAGTTCATGAGGATGTGAGAGGGAGAGAGAGAAAGACAAAGAGGATGGGTAGAAAGAGAGTGTGAGAGGGAGGGAGAGGGAGACAAAGAGGGGGGGGTAGAGAGATGGGTAGTTATAGGAAGGGAATAAGAGAGGGAAACACAGAAGGAGGGGTAGAGAGAGAATGAGAGGAAGGAGGGGATACAGAGGGAGACAAAGAGGGGGAATAGAGAGAGAAAGAGGGGTGGAAAATGTGAGACTAAGGCTAACAACAAGAAGAGAGATAAATGGTAAGAGAGAGGTGGAAGAGAGAGGGGAGGGAGGGACAAAGGAAGAGAGAGRGAGAGTGGAAGAGGGGGAGGGGGATATAGAGGGATTGGGTGTGAGAGTGTGAGACATGTAAAGGAAAGGTCTAGGTCTAGGTCTTTCCATGCCTTGTGATGTCCAAGTCTTTCCATGTCTATGTCTTACCATGTATATGAGTGTGAGGGAGAGAGAGGGAGACAAATAGGGGGGGGCATAGAGAGAGAGTGGGAGGGAGATAGAGAGTGGGGGTAGATGTAGGATAGAGAGGGAGGGATATAAAGAGGGGGGTTAGATGTAGGATAGAGAGGGAGGGATAGAGGGACATGGGAATGAATTATAAAAGAGCATTCACGTTATTAGGAATGTGTGCACATTCCTAGAGCGTGTGCATGCTCCTAAGAATGCACATGCGTTCTTTTGGATTCATTTTTTTTTGGTGGAATTGACAACGTGTATGTTGACTTGGTTGGCTTGGATTTCAGTTAAGAATGAAAAACCTAGTGGTTCGGTTTGAAGATTAATAAAACCCTCCATTTTTGTGAATACCCCTCTATATCTCTATCTTTGACGTTATTTTTCTATCTAGGATAAACAATTCAGTTCTTGATGAAGTTGTAGTCATAGATAGAGTCACCTATGTAGATTTCAAATATATATATATATTACTTATTATTTTTAATCTATTTTTGTCTTCACATATATCAAAATCCTAGAATACATACCTCTCTTATTTCTGCTATAACCTTTTGTCAGCTTAACCATTTCTCGAATGAATTATATGTGACACTAGAGGAGACTGATAACTATGATCTAAAAAAAACAAATTGTTTTGATCATGTTAATACCCTCATAGCCTGCACGAACAAAAGACGTTGTAATTTTAGACATATGTTGACTTTGATAAATTTAAAAAAATATTAAATAATATTAAAAATTTCCAAAAAATACATGGCACAAGAAAAACGGGTTCTCTACAAGAATACAAGTTTTTGGAACAAAATTTCGTTGTTAAGGTACTCAACACCTGCATGAACAAAAACATATACCTTATATTTTGTTGGAAAATAAAGATACCGTTTTTAGAAAACATCAAATTTGACATAGTTATTCACAATTTCTATGAATAAAGGTTGTATATTCGGAAATCTAATTCAATTTCCTATGTTTCATATTCTTACACCATATTCAAATTCATCGTAAAAGTGCCTTGAATAATCCCTCCAAGTTAACAAATTGTCGGTTTTCCAGATTTGCATTGTCACTAACCTGTAATGAGAGACCATCATTAGCTTGCACTCACCCAAATAGTTTATATCTATTTTAGTTCAACAACTATTAAGTATAGACAAATTAAAGTTTCCAAGGTGAAATTTCAAGTGTTTACATTCCCAAAAGTATTACATCTTTAGAAATTTATTTTTTTCAAACACTTTATAAATCTATTAAATTAAAATGATTTTTAAATTAATATTTAATATCACAAGAACATCTTAAACAAATATTTTTTTGGACTAAAAAAGAGCAGAGGTTGGATTATTTATAACTTCTTTAACTAAGTAACAAAATTGCTAAGTGAAAAGGGTCCCTGTCCCACAAACAAGATGGTCTCGTACATCAATGTGTTATCTAAGAAGGTTTAATTTAGTTTAATTCATCTGATCATATAAGAAGGTTTATTTTACAAGAGTTTGATAAAGGACATTCAAAATGTGAAATTTTCGACCACTTATGCTAAAATTGGGTCAAATATCATTGGAATTTTAATTTGTTTTCTTATCCACTCCCTTTTTTTGGATTTTAAGGTTCTAGGTGGATTCAGACAATGTTAAAACCCTATGGGAAAAAATCCTTCGTTCGCTGAACTTAGATTACCATGGAACTATGATTTCAGGGAATTTTTAATCCACTTTCAATTATATATATATATATATATATATATATAAAATAAAGGTAATTAAAAAATTTACCAAAAATAAAGGTAATTAGAGTGCCCCTTATCCCACATATATTTTACTTTATAATAATAATAATCTATTTTTAAGGTCACGACCAAGCCATACCAAATTGGTGTATGAGACCCCCTTGTTTGTGGGACAAGGAACCCCCTTTCGTCCAACGATTTGACTAGTAAAGTCTACAGAAGTATGCATACCCTACCCCCTTTGGATTGGAATATAAAAGATAACGTCTAATTCATAATAAATCATATTAAATTTACAATCTTCTTAAATTAAATTCATAATAAATCATATTAAATCTTACCATCTTCTTAAATTTAAAAAGAAAGACAAAACATGTAATGGGGAAATTGAAATAATAGTGTAAAGAGTTTATTTAAATTTAAAAAATAAAATGAATATTATTAATATAAGTATCCACATTTATGATTGAATATATAGTGGAAGGGTGGAGAATAAATAAAATTGTAAAATTTATGATTTAGAGAAGGTCAAGTATGGACCTTATTTCATTTTAATATGTCTTATTTCATATGTGGCCATTTTCATTTTTATTTATTTAATAAATAATTAAAAAATACGTTACTGAAATAATGATTGAAAATTTATATTTATTTTATTTTATTAGTTAAATATGTAATAATATTTATAATTTTTTTTTTGTTAAATAAGAATCTATATATTATTTTTTATGGAGAAAAATTATCTTATCGTTTGTGATATCAGAGATATAAGTGTGTTGAATTTTCTCGAAGGGAAACCAATTCAGTCTTAATCTTGTCCTATCATGGCAAAGAAAATTGAAACATTGATGTCTGAATCGTCCTGTGGGGAAACTGATTCGACCGACCCATACAAGCAGATAATAAAAAAAAAATTGAAAAGTCTATCGCCTGACAAACACATAAATTAGGTGTGCTAAACTTCGACATGAAGTGGACGTTTATCAAACTAGAAAAAGTGAGGCATGCATTCAGACACATGTTCATCCGCCTACTATCATGGTCACTAGTGCTCATTGTTGTCCACAGCTCCCCCGGCTCGCTTTCCCACTTGGCAATCGGTGCCCACCTATTGTGTTGGAGCAGGTAACGCTTCCAACGAGACTGGTAAAGTGGCCCCTAAGTCTGGTGAGTATAGGGGTCTGAGCATGAATGCCAGCAGAGATTCCATTTGCTCTATGCATTGGTTGAGCCTCTCCAAACTGAAGCGAAGGTCATCGATGTCTTTGCGCATTGAGAAGACTAGGTCCTAGAGAATCACGACCGAGTCTCGGAACATTGAGCATGAAGCACACAATGCACAGTCTGAGCAGAAATGAGGTTATAATGGAGTCTTTTCCAGTTGTGCAAGGATCTCTTCCAATTGAACGGGGAGGTCCTCTAGCGAAGGCACAGGGAAGGAGGGTGGTGGTGAGGCATGGGGGGAGGGAGGTGGCGAGGGAGCGGAATGGACAGAAGGTGGCAGGGTGGGTTGTGTTGTGGCTAGTTCTGAAGGCGACACGATGTCTAGGATAGGAGCAGGTGCAAATCCCAGTGAGTTTCCCTGCAAGTCAAACCACTACACCTTGCAGGCCCATGGCGAAGACAACGGAGAGAAGCTCGATTGAGTTGGGGTGGAGTGAGTGGACGACGAGGCGAAGAAGCTAGGGAGTGGGGCGAGGATGAGCGGGCGATGGGGCATGGCCTCTTTGCTCTAGTATCAGAGAGGCCCTCTCTTGGGTTTTCCTCGGAGCCAAGGCATGACTAGGCAAGCGTGGAGGTGAGTCGGAGGCGGGAGAAAGAAACTAGCAAAGGAAACCAAGGACAATAACTTTGTGTATGAGCCAGAGATAGTGAAGAGTAGGGATGGAGAACTAAGGATTGGATCGTTGGAATAATAAAGTGCCTATGGAGTGAATGCACATACGTGCAGAGGGCCTGGTACGCAAACCTCCACCATTTTCGAGTTGAGAAGTCGGCGAAGGATGCACTAGAATAATGAAGGGTGGTTGGAGTCAGAAGCTGATAATAAATACTAGAAGGAGGCGACATGTGTCAGTCACATGGTCAGCAAAGAGGTGGCAGGTGTCGTCTCCTCCGTTGGACTTATGACACACACCAACACATCATCCGGGGAATAATACTTATAATTAATAAAAACTAATTTTATATTAAAAATACATAAAATATTACCATAAATATCATATATATACATAATATCTTTAAATAAATTATATATTAAAAAATATGTAAAACATTGTACGATAAAATGCAACAATTTTTTTTTTTTCATGTGTTTCAAAATAAAATACATATCCAATCTCACGCATAAACAAGCATATGAAGTAAAAGTATTTAAATCCTTTAACATTTTTTAAAAAACACCACCATGGAGATCTCTGTTTATATGGTTTATATTTTTAGAGTTAATAAATAAATAAATATTTATTTAAATTAAATTATTATATTTATTTCAAATTAAGTTAGTTAAATTAAGATTTTTTTATAAATTTAGAATTGAGATGAAGTAGGTTTATGGAAACTAAGTAATTAAATCATTATGTCAAATTTATATTTCATAAATAGGGTCTCATATATATCAATTTAGTATCTAATTAAGATGTGACTTTAAGTTACATTGTGGTTGTTAACTTAAAATAAATAGCAAGTAAAAAAAAGCAATAAGACTTATGACTTAAGAAGTAATAAGACTTATAACTTATAATTATTATAGATTTTATATAAATAACAAGATCGAGAAATAATAATAAGATGACATTCTAATAAGACATTTATAAGATGATATTGAAACTACTAAAATACCAAAATTAGTAAAAAAATTCTCAATATCATACTTAAACAAATTAGTCAAATGTACAACTTTACCAAACATGTTATTTGAACATTCTTTAAGAGTTTCTCTTTTAACTCAGACATCAATGTGATGATTTGATTTTTAACTAACAATTTACATTTTATAATAATTATTTATTTGTTTGATGAATACATTCATATATCCATTCTATTGAACTTATATATACCCAAAATCTCCAATGTTGGAACATTGTGTACTCTCATCCCTAGTTAAACCTTATATTAATCTCCTAAAATGGAATGATGCATAGAAAAAAGAGTCCATTTTACACCTTAGAGTCACACAATGAAATCATAGCTATTCTACAACATTCAATCATTCATGGAAACATCACTAACCACCACTAAACAACATCACATTTATAAAGGAATTTTATAGCAA